>JAMPIV010000091.1:0-52500 GCA_024509875.1 Oreohelix idahoensis
ATACATATTGTTATTTGAAACGTTACTAGTGACTTCTTTAAGATATTCTCATAGAGTGTTATATGTATGTGAGTGTCACAGTGTTGTTAAGAGTAGTGGATTAAATTAAATTGTTTATCTGTCTGTTGTTGTGACTTACACTTCACCATACACATACCCTAGACACATAACGTAGCATCACACTATTCCAGAATAATTCTGACTGAGATAAAGAGATATGTGGTAGCAAGTAAGGTTATCTATAATACACTACTTTTAATAGATATAGATACCTTCACAGCTGATCTCAGTCAGTACACTAAGTCCCCTATAAATATTTATAACATCCCACTTCACCACAGAGTACAACAAGGTATTAGCAGCTAGACGGGCAAATAGCTAATGGCCGAGTCGACAGACAGTTCCGTCTCTAGAGAATATCAATGTCAAATTAGTACCCACATACGTGTCCGTGTGAATCCCGGGTTCTTCTCTGATCCGAGAATCGCAGACAATGTCGTAGACACATTTGTGTAGTAGTGGTAGCGTGAGATTGCAATGGACTTTTATCTTTATTGTAGGTGTCGGTCGAGGAGAAGAATAACATCCAAGCTGATAACGATAGTACACAATTAAGTGATCCTGTGTTCATGGCAACGTGTTCTGGATTTAGATTCCGTGCTGTTATTTTGGTCATTATTTATGCGTGGTCGTTCGATCTTCATCACGATTTTCATCAATTACTTTTGCGATCCTTACCGAGCATGGAACCACCACTTAAAGCTGGTCCCTTGGTAGGAAGCCAGCACCAAGCGGTCAGATACTTTAGCAGTGTTGGTTTATGTGGCAATGATTTACATGGTGAGTTGCCAGCCCGATATACAACCACATATTTTACATGGTGAGTTGCCAGCCCGATATACAACCACATATTTTACATGGTGAGTTGCCAGCCCGATATACAACCACATATGTTACATGGTGAGTTGCCAGCCCGATATACAACCACATATTTTACATGGTGAGTTGCCAGCCCGATACACAACCACATATTTTACATGGTGAGTTGCCAGCCCGATATACAACCACATATGTTACATGATGAGTTGCTAGCCCGATATTCAACCACATATTTTACATGGTGAGTTGCCAGCCCGATACACAACCTCATATGTTACATGATGAGGTTGAATAGAAGGAGACACCAGGGTTAAATGAAATCGAGGAAGACTTAAAATCACGAATAAAAGGGTGTAGACGACAGGTTGAAAGCAGAATAAAGAGGACCGGAAAAGACCTGGAAGGAATGGCATAGCTTAGGAAGATGTGACATGCATTTGTTGAAGACCCATGCTTCACAGGAACTAGCAAAGTAACGCATGAATGCACAAACAGCAGAGATTGAAACTTGAAGACCGAACACCCGCTGTAGTTCTGGGAGTGGGAGGGGGGAGGGGAGGGGGGTCTGTGAAGAAACAAAGACAAATTAGGCCTACTGTTCCATGGAAAATGTCGTACGAGGCGACTAATATAAGGTTGTGTATGGGGTTGGCAACCTCATCAATGTAAAATATGAGGTTGTGTATTTGGTTGGCAACCTCATCATGTAAAATATGAGGTGTATGGGATTGGCAACCTCATCATGTAAAATATGAGGTTGTGTATTTGGTTGGCAACCTCATCATGTAAAATATGGGGTTGGCAACCTCATCATGTAAAATATGAGGTTGTGTATGGGGTTGGCAACCTCATCATGTAAAATATGAGGTTGTGTATGGGGTTGGCAACCTCATCATGTAAAATATGAGGTTGTGTATTTGGTTGGCAACCTCACCAAGTAAAATATGAGGTTGTGTATCATGCTGACAACCTCATCATGTAAAATATGAGGTTGTATATGGGGTTGGCAACCTCATCATGTAAAATATGAGGTTGTGTATTTGGTTGGCAACCTCATCATGTAAAATATGAGGTTATGTATGGGGTTGGCAACCTCATCATGTAAAATATGAGGTTGTGTAAGTGGTTGGCAACCTCATCATATAAAATATGAGGTTGTGTATCAGGCTGGCAACCTCAAGATTATTATACCATTCACAGAATCATCAGTTGTTGATTTTAGAAAACATATCATAATCACAAGAATACATGTGACTTACCCATTTAAATTTCTGACTATTATTGGCAACCTCATCATGTAAAATATGAGGTTGTGTAAGTGGTTGGCAACCTCATCATGTAAAATATGAGTTTGTGTATCAGGCTGGCAACCTTATGGGACGGAATTGAGACACGAGCTGAAAGAGAAGAAGGATAAAGAGAGAGTAAACCAAAATGCTGAGGTCAGAATAAAGGGTCTTATTCGTGATATGGCGAAATTGAGACTCGAGTTGAGAGAGAAGGATAAAGAGAAATCTCTTACTCATGAGTTGGTTACTGTGAAAGCAGAATATGAGAATTGTAAACGTGAGACCAAGACTTATTTAGATTCAGAGTTTGATACATTGTGTGCTCTAAGAAAAGAGAACTCAGGGACAATATTAAATGACTAAGTGACAGAAACAATGAGTTACAAGTTAGTAAGTAAGAACTTAGTAAACCTATTCCTGATTTGGAATTGGGAAATATCATCATCATCAGTTGCCATCTCCACAACGAAGGTTGGCTGTAATGGATCTCCAACGTCTTCTGTCTCTTGTCTTGGTGGTACACTCTGATAGACTCTTTCCTGTCCATCTCTTGATGTTATCTTCCCACTTATAGCGCTGTCTTCTCCTTGCACGTTTGCCTTCAACTCTCCCTTCTATTATGGTCTTCTGCAAGGTGTTATGCCTTTTTATGTGGCCAAAGTATTTTAGCTGCCGAACTTTGACCTCCCTCATTAGTTCTCTTTTCATACCTAGATTTTCTAGGACCTCCTTATTTGTTTTCATCTCTTTCCATGAGATACGCCCCATTCTTCTATATATCCACATTTCAAGAACCTCAATTCTTTCTTCCAAATGCTTATTCATCGTCTATGTTTCTGCACCATACAGAAATGCAGAATATATATAACACTTTATGATTCTCACTTTTAATTTGTGAGATAACTGTTTGGATGTCAGTATATGTTTCATGTTGTTGAATGTAGCTTTGGCCATTCCTATTCTCTTCTTGATTTCTGTTTCATATCTGCAATCTTCTGTTATTATATGACCAAGATATACGTAACTCTTGACTTGTTCCAGGATTTTCCCATTTACGCTTATCTTTAATGTGGGTTTATCGTCTGTTTTGCTAATTATCATAGTTTTTGTTTTCTCAATATTAATGTCGAGTCCATATTCATGACTTATGCTGTTCACTTGCTTCACTAGTTCTTGTAACTCCTGTTCGCTTTCAGCTAACAACACGGTATCATCTGCATATCTAAGGTTGTTTATTGACCTTCCACTGATGTTCAGTCCTGGTATTTCCTGTATCTGTTTGAAAATTTTTTCGGTGTATAAATTAAATAGGCAAGGGGACAGCACACACCCTTGTCTGACACCTCTTTTTATGTCTATGTATGGTGAATAATTCCTTCCATATCTTACTGTGGCAGTTTGCTCCCAATAAAGGTTACTGAGTATTCTTATATCTTTTCCATCAATACCTATGTCTTTGAGGCATTAAATTATTTTCTCATGATGGACTCTGTCAAAAGCCTTCTTATAGTCAATGAAGCACATATACATACTTTTTTGGACCGCTGTATTCTTTTCTGCTAATATTCTTAGGCAAAATATTGCCTCTCTTGTTCCACTGTTCCGTCTAAAACCAAACTGTTTTTCTTGGATTTCGCTGTCTACTTTACTTTTTATTTTTTCCTGTATGATTTTGAGCAGTATCTTATTTGCATGACTCATCAGGCTGATTGTTCTGAAGTCTGAACATTCTGTTGCATCTGGTTTTTTGGGCAATGTTATAAAAACTGATGTCTTCATGTCGTGTGGTATATATCCTGTATTGTATATATCGTTGCATATTTCTGTGATTGTATCTATACCAAAGCTCTCCAGAGCTTCTATCATTTCAATTTTTATGTTATCCATGCCTGCTGATTTTCCTTTTTGTATCATATGAATGGCATTCTCTACTTCTGATCTGAGAATGTTTGGGCCTTCATTAGAATCTGGTGATGGTTTTTTTTACCTCTGTTGTCCTCGAATAGTTCTTTTACGTATTCTGCCCATCTGTTTGATATGTCTTTCTCATCAAGTAATATTACACCATTTTTGTTCTTGATACAGCTTCCTCCTTGTGCAAACCGCGACCGATATATACCTGGGAAATATACCAGGGGTTAAAGATTGCACTCCTGATGAGATTGCAATGTGGGTTGATTCGCACCCACTGGTGACAAATGCTGCTGTTACTAGAACGCAACAGTTAGCTACAGACATGGCTGCTACACCACCTACTCCTGTTATAGATAAAATCATATCTCATGGTGTTATTACTAATACTCCAACTGTTATTGCTGGTACATGTGTTGGAATGGATGATTTTAACAAACTTCAATTACCTAAAAATATGTCGCATGACAATAAAACTCATAGTATTCGGGGTAACCAGGTTTCACCTGAGGGTGAGGTGATTAATAATGATCAATATAATAACTTAACAGTTTTTAGCTGTACTGCTATTGGAATAGGTTATGAGGACACTTATGATTGTCAGGCCTTTACGATATGTCCTAACCATCAGGTTCTATTCAATGGGGATGAGTTACGACATACTAAATCTACGCATGTGGGAGTTGCTAAATACTCGTTCCGATAATCGCAAGTGTAACAACGATTGTCACATCAATGCGACATGCCAGGGACATAAGAATAGTTCCGTGCGCTTGACTCGCACAACACATAATAGTGTCAATGGTTCTGGGGCTCAGTTTCGTCCTGGCTGAGATCATATTCCACCAAATCGCACTGTCGTGGTGCGTAATTTACCTTCTGGTGTTACTTGGTATACACTTAGAAAATTTTTTCAACGTGTCGGAGATGTTGAATTTGTTCGTATGTTCGAACTTCAACATTCTTCTCACCAACTAGCGTTTGTACGCTTTTCGAGGTATTATGATGCTCGTAAGGCTGTAAAATTCAAAAATGGTACTCTTTTTGCACACCATCACTTAGATGTGCAACTCGAACGCAATTCAACACCACGCACTTTGTAGTTGCGTTGGACTATCGATTTTCTTCTGTCTTTGGATGTTTTGTTCTTCTATACATCCATAGTTTAGTGTGTTATTTTTTATATCTCTGTGCACATGATATTTTATTTCAGTAATATCCACATTACTTTCATTTAGGATATTTGCTTTGATTATATCTGTCATCATTGATACGTGCATTATTTTGTAATGACTTCACTGGTCTCTACAACTTTATGTTTATTGATGTGTGTGACGATGATTCGTTACTTATGTGCGAATGATGTACCGCCTTCTTGGCGATCGAGAAGATGTCATCACGTATGTCATCGTAGGCTTAATTAATTTCTGTCACAAATTTCTGCTCCTTTGTATGGACTGCTAGCTAAAGGTAGTCCAAATACAATTTAATGGACATCAAAATAGTGCTTTGGTGAAATTCAGGGAATTATTTATTTTAATTGCACCTATTTTGTTGTTACCAAACCTACACATTACTTTTGTAATTCAAACAGATGCTTCAAATTGCGGAATCGGGGTCTGTTTGCTACAATGGTACAAAGGGATGCCACATCCATGTTTTTATCGTATCCCGCAAGTTGACCCCAGCCGAACAGAAATATGCAACAGGGGAACGGGAGCTCCTGGCTGTGGTCTTGTGCCTTGAGAAGCTATGAAAGTATTTGATTGGAACTCACTTCTACATCCAAACAGACCACAGCCCACTTACTTTCATCACATCCAGAACTATGCGGAACTCTAGAATTCACAGTTGGTACCTGTTACTCCAAGAGTTCTCGTTTACAATATTGCCAATCTCTGGAACGGACAACAACCTCGCTGACCTTTTATCACAAAATTATTCCGGACAGTATGGGAATTTACTTAATTGCTACTACTATATTTAGCTTTCTATGACAAACGTTGATATTAAGGATGTTAATATAATTATAATTATTATATGTTAATATAATATTCATAGATTGCGTACGGGTACGTCTTCTCCACCACTCTCACACGTGCCACAAGTGTTACGTTTGGGATCGAGGGGGATGATGTTGAGGATTGTTTCAGGGTTTGCAAGCATCTAGGTTTGAGCTCGATTCGGAAGGTTGCACAATGAAACACCTCAGTTGAATAAATAAATGAAAGAGATCGCATATATCGATGCATGACGCGTTAGACATAGTTACGACAGTCTGTGTGTGGCCTTGGAGCCAAATGGCAGTGTTTTCAAATGTGTGGCATGGCCACTTATCCAAAGTGTTTCGAATGTATGGCATGGCCACTTATCCAAAGTGTTTCAAATATGTGGCATGGCCACTTATCCAAAGTGTTTCAAATGTGTGGCATGGCCACTTATCCAAAGTGTTTCAAATATGTGGCATGACCACTTATCCAAAGTGTTTCAAATGTGTGGCATGGCCACTTATCCAAAGTGTTTCAAATGTGTGGCATGGCCACTTATCCAAAGTGTTTCAAATGTGTGGCATGGCCACTTATCCAAAGTGTTTCAAATGTGTGGCATGGCCACTTATCCAAAGTGTTTCAAATGTGTGGCATGGCCACTTATCCAAAGTGTTTCAAATGTGTGGCATGGCCACTTATCCAAAGTGTTTCAAATGTGTGGCATGGCCACTTATCCAAAGTGTTTCAAATGTGTGGCATGGCCACTTATCCAAAGTGTTTCAAATGTGTGGCATGGCCACTTATCCAAACTGTTTCAAATGTGTGGCATGGCTACTAATCCAAAGTGTTTAAAATGTGTGGCATGGCCACTTATCCAAAGTGTATATCTGTCTGTGTTCGGGCTTTTAAGCCGATATAATAACAGAGTACCCTTGAGTCTTAAAATATAAGACTGTCATAATAGCCGCAATAATTTATGATTTAACGTAAGTCGAAAAATATGAAACGCAGTTAGAATATGCAGTGCTGATTAAGCCTGGCTTTGAATGCCAAAGTAAATTAATATATTAGACAGTGTATCTAATAGAATTAGCAGAATGTTTAATTCTGTATAAATATAAGAATTATGCCAAACAGTTTTGGTGGAAATATAATTGAACGTTAATTATAACGATAATGTATTGGACATGCAATGTCTGTGAAATATAAACTCTACGCTATAATGTATCCAGTGCTCTTGATATGAACTATATTAAGTATTGTCTGTGGTTCATGATGGAAGAATGAATCCTTATTAAATTATTATGTCGTCAAAAACTGGTCTTATTCAGTAACGTATTCAAGGTTCCAGTAATGACTGTTTTATGAAGAATGACCATTGACCTTCAAATGAATACACACATTGTCACACTGGTAAAATGAAATGCAAGGATATAACACGGTCATTCAAATATATATGAACTTTTATTGAAAGCACGTTTAAAATGCAATTACTTGAAGGAGGTATCAAAAGAATCCAGGGTTGTAATCAATATCGATACCGGGTGGAACACAGAACAGACGATCAAATAATTGTACGAAACATAATACTAGACTAACCCATTTAAATCAGTGAAAAGCCCATAACAGTGTATCAGGCTGGCAACCTTATCGGGTTCAATATGAGGTTGTGTATCGGGTTGGCAACCTCATGTAAAATATGAGGTTGTGTATCAGGCTGGCAAACTCATCAATGTTAAATATGAGGTTGTGTATCAAGCTGGCAACCTCATCATGTAAAATATGAGGTTTTGTATCAGGCTGGCAACCTCAAGATTATTATACCATTCACAGAATCATCAGTTGTTGATTTTAGAAAACATCATAATCACAAGAATACATGTGACTTACCCATTTAAATTTCTGATTATTATTGTCGTGGAGACCGGTGGTAAACGCATTTTTTGTGATTTAGTAAATGCGTTGCTTCAGCTATTTTTAATTAATGCTTCTTCATGATTTCTTTAATATAGTCCTTCATCATTCGTCTCAGGCGACCCTTGCTTTGCATGAAAATGCATATGATAATGAATCTTTATTGTCGCTAATCATACATCCACTAGATGTTTGAGGCAGCTATTTGTTCAACTGTCTCATATCGTTCCAGGGTTTCCAATGAGACACAGAAGGAATATCTCTAATGCTCCATCAGGCTATTCGTAAAAGGCGACTATAAGTGGTTGTGCATGAAGCAGGCAACCTCATCGTATAAAACAAAATGTTATAGAAGAAAAACAACTGCTAGGTCACCTGAATACTTTGGTGCAGGCGTCCTGCCAGAGTACCTACTATAATGGTGACCCTATGCTTCATGTCATGATGATGATAATGATGATGGTGTTGATAGTTTCAACTGTCATTTCGTTTAATTCCAGGTGCAAAACGCATAAGCAAGGCTGGAGAGAACCTACACATCTTGTTAGAACAGTTCGTTTCCGTATTTTGCTTTTAGACCTCTATTACTCCACACCACCATTCCATACTCTGATGGCCCCAGAGCTCTCTAGTTATTTATCGATTAAACCAGGGTTGTGGAGTCGGCCAACAAATGTTCCCACTCCGACTTCCGACATTTTAGAAGTCTGGCTCCGACTCCGGACTCCCACTACAGCTTTATACTAGTCACATGGCATAACATTTGGAGTATGAGTCCTGGCTCCCACTCCGACTTCACTAAAAACGACCGACTCCACGACTCCTACGCCCGATTCCGATTCCACTGCCCTGGACAAAATAATGAATCCCACCTTAATTATGTCACTTCTCATTCATCTTACTGAATTGGTTTTAAAACTCAACTACACTCTGAGTTTCCTAGACAACTGAGTGTGAAGATAAGGTCTTGAGCACTTCGGTTTGGTCGGAAGCCACATTGGACCTTGTCATGAAATATTCTAATCCACATATATAAATTATTAGGTAAATATGAAGCCTAACAAATAAAATTAATAAAGAGAAGAGCAATGGTAAAATGACAGTGCTGTCACAAGGAATGTACTCGAAATCCCCCTTGTTTTCTGCTTCGTCTGCAAATTGTAACGCTTTCACGTTGATATAAAAGCTTACTGTATTATTACCCGCCTTCTTCAATGAAACGTGTGCTGCATTTCTAAGAAAAACATTGAGACGTACTGCGTAATGACCTAAATTAATCCTAACATTAATTATATTACGTTACCAAAACGAACGAACAGATGGACAAAAGGATAGCGAGAGGGGAGGGCTGAAAATCAGGAACGCATGCAACACGCGACGCGCGATATACAAATGCTGGCATCACGCGTGTAAGTCTACAAGCACTAACTTTTTCAGACGGACAGTGATAAAATACACTACCCTTTCCCAGAGTTAGGTTTATAAATCATAACAGACTCTTATTAGAAAAGATAACATTAGATGGGTTTACGGTTGAACACATAACAGTACCCAGACAGCATATCTTCGAAACAGGAGGTAGAAAATACATATTTTGAACGCAGCCACGTAGCTCTTTTAAAGTGGGAAAATTGGGTTCCTTAGGGCTTGCTGACAAATAATATGTAAAACGTTACGCCAATAGTCCAGGAATTAATAAATTATACCCAAAATAAAATAGTGAGGCTGCCTGACAGCATGAAATCATTTCTGCTCATAAAATTTTTTATAACGTGTTTAAAAAAAAAAAACCTTACGTTACATAAATAGCCTACCATGTAAACTCCAAATTGATTGGAGCGCAACAAATGAAAGCCTAACCACGAGTGGTCGGGCTATAAATACTATCTTGGTTGTTAGGGGAGACGGGAAAAGATAACATTTTTTTTCAAACACTTGTCGAAACGTGGCTCATTGGCCAGTCTCGCTGATATACACACTTGGGAGCGTTAGTTCGAGACCACTTGTTTAAAGAAGCTTGATAAAGCATCAGTGCGTTGAAGCCAGCTCATATTTGTGTAAAATAAAAGCCTGGAACATAAGCAGATAGGAATTTGTGCCAGTTTGTGCCAGAATTCATTGCTAATCAACGTATCTGTGTTATTCGTATGAATTGTGGTAAGCTTGAACCATTTAATATCTTTTAATGAAAATTGAATGTGAATTGTTGATTTATGCCTGTATATATATATATGTGTAGTTCAGTGGCAAACGTGAGGTAAAGCCTAAAATGCTCCAGCCTGAACAGAGGGTGTCGGAGAGAAGTAAAACGGCATGGAATGGCCAAACAGTACACTGACACCTGGATGATTGACTAGAAAGAAATAATGCTGGAAGTGCAGAGGCGTAGTAACCATTAAGAAGGGTAATACTGGAATAAAGTATTTCAAATGAAGCTGACTGTTGGCCTAACGCTCTGAACGCAATGTTTGTGCTGTATTGTGATCAGTGTAAAAGAGAATATAAATTAGTTATGAAGTAGAAGGTACATCCTTCTTGATTTCAGGGACAGTGGTCTTGATGGTACTGAGCAGCATCTGGTCAGAGATTTGCTGAATCCAGAGTCGGACAGCATACTCCTTGGTCCTTTTAGCTATCAGTGAGGTGTCTCCTGAGCCCAGAGGAGAATTCGAGCAGAGGAGTCCTTTCCTGCCGCCATCACTCAAGATAAGCAGAGTTGGCCAGCTGAGCTCAACATTATGTCCCCTCATCTTGAAATAACTTTATAAAAATACTATTCAGAGGGGAATTTACTTGTCTTAAAATCAGGAACTGAGAACATCTCCAATACTAGTCCCTAAAGAGAAACTATTGAAGTCATGATGACAAATACCAACAGAGCTTGAACAAAACAAAACCAGTATTACCTCATTTTACTACTACACAACTGACACACATAGAACATTTGTACTAATATATGTCACTACAATATTCATATTAAATACATTCTGTACATAACTTGTAATTTAAATTGATTGTGATTCCTGGTTCCCTTGTAGTTGAATCAGGACACATATTCATTCATGCCAGTAATGAATACATATTGTTATTTGAAAGTTACGAGTGACTTCTTTAAGATATTCTCATAGAGTGTTATATGTATGTGAGTGTCACAGTGTTGTTAAGAGTAGTGGATTAAATTAAATTGTTTATCTGTCTGTTGTTGTGACTTACACTTCACCATACACATACCCTAGACACATAACGTAGCATCACACTATTCCAGAATAATTCTGACTGAGATATATAGATATGTGGTAGCAAGTAAGGTTATCTATAATACACTACTCTTAATAGATATAGATACCTTCACAGCTGATCTCAGTCAGTACACTAAGTTCCCTATAAATATTTATAACATCCCACTTCACCACATATATTGGGGTCTCGCTCTTGGGATTTTGAATCTTTAACTATTAAAAATATTGGGGGTAATTCACTTCAGGGAATATAAGAATTAAAAGGTATCCTTGGGTGGAATAAAATAAGGTTGAGCTCACGGTGCCTGTGTTGTCCATTAGAGATTGAATTGTTGGTTAGACATTGTATAAATTTACATAATAGACAATGGCGGACCTGGCCAAATTTCGATCTGCTGCGGTTCAGACTGCAAAAGAGTTAGGATTAGATGGGCAAGTTATGGTTGCCTATGTCACAACGGAATGTGACAAATTTATTGAACGCGAAGAAAGAAGATTAGAAAAAGAAGCCGAAAGAAGGTTAGAGGCTGAAAGGGAAATTAAGAAGTTACAATTTGAAGCTGAGGCTGACTAAGAGGTTGCAAGCTGAGGCTGAGACTAAGAGGTTGCAGATTGAGGCTGACAAAGAGGCTAAGAAATTGGAAGCAGAAGAGAAGAAATTAGCTGCAGAAAGAGAAGAGAGGAAATTAGCTGCAGAAAGGGAAGCAGAAGATAAAAGATTACAAAGGGAACATGAGTTACGACTAAGGGAGTTTGAGTTTCAAGGCCATGCTCCTGAAAATGGTGCCAGTCCCTTTGCCTCTGATGCTACGGTTACTCAAGGAGCCTCAATCTCAGCTATGAATTTTCATTTAGATCATTTTGTTGAGAAAGACGATGATATTGAGAGCTATATAAATAGGTATGAGCTATTAGCTACCACGTATGGGTTAGAGAGAGAAAGGTGGAGCTTAAAGTTATCTCAGGGACTTCGTGGGGCAGCTTATGAAGTTTTTGCAAAAATGAGCAGAGGTGATCAGGAAAATTATGACATGCTAAAGCAGGCTCTTTTGTTAAGGTATGAAAAGAATGCAGAATTCTATAGAAAAAAATTTAGGAATGCTAAACTACTGTCAGGTGAAACCTATCACCAGTTCTCTGCACGAATAGAGACATACTTGGAGAAATGGACTTCTCTGGGGAAAACCCAAGATCTTAAGGAAATGGTCCTTATAGAGCAACTAAGAGAGTCCATGGCTCCAGACCTGAGAAAGTTTCTCATGGAACAAGGTGCAGAGAGGCTGGATGAGTTGCTAAATGTTGCTGAAAGGTATCAAGCAGCTCAAGCAGAGGTAACAGGTAATAAAAAGAAACAGGTGGACAACTTTAGGGCACCACAGAACTTTAATAAATTTGATCCTAGGGATCAAAATAAAGGTAAGCACCAATTTGATAGGCCACGGTATGACAATAAAAATAAATTCCCACAATTCGATGAAAGGAAATATGATGAAAGAAAATCTTTCAACCAAGGAAAAAGGTGGTGTAAAAATTGTAAGATGAACAATCATGACACTGACCATTGTAGAAGGAAACCTCCTCATTTTGCTGCTATGACATCGGGGGAAAAAGGAAAAGAAGGGCAAACCTGAAGAATTACAGGAACCATACCACCCCCCAGTGTGTGAAGATGTCATTTGTAATGGTGTCACTATAAGATGTTTATATGATACCGGTTTAGATTACGATTCCGTTGTGAGTTCTCACCTGGTGCAGGCCGATCAATACACCACAGAAACAGTGGAGATTCAAACTGCAACCAAGGATGTAGCTACCATGACACTTCCCGTCGCCCGAATAAAAGTGAAAACGCGATATGTGGAAGGAATCATAAAAGCAGCAGTGATAAATGAGCCAATCTACCCTCTAATATTGGGGTGTAGATATGTCTTCTTGGGGAATCCCAAGAGACCTGTGATATTGGCAACAGTGCAGACCAGATCACAGACAAAGAAGGAGGAGGATAATCCAATAAATACTCACCCAGATGAGATGAGGAAGGCACAGGCTGAGGACAAAACACTCAAGCCATGTTTCAAGAAGTTGCCCAAATCTCATACACCTCCAGGCAAGGGAGAGTTTTATATGAAGAACAAATTGATATATAGGAAGGCTGGATCTGAATCCAATGGTCACGGACAGCTGGTCCTTCCCACTTCATATAGGACTAAAGTGTTGGAACTAGGGCATGCGATTCCCTTCAGTGGTCATATGGGAATCAGCGCAACAGGACAGCGAATAGCTTGTCACTATTTCTGGCCAGGAATAACTGAAGATATCAAACGATATGTAAAATCCTGTCCAGAGTGCCAACGAGTAGCACCTAAACATTGGACTGCACCAGCAACTCTGGGGGAAATGCCCATAGTGGGAACACCCTTTGAGAGAGTTGCCGTGGATCTTGTGGGACCTCTCACCCGAACCAAGAGAAGGAACAGCTACATTCTGACTCTGGTGGACACTTGTTCTATGTGGGGAGAGGCAGTAGCCCTGTCATCGATTGATTCAAAACATGTGGCAGAGGCATTGCTCACAATTTTCACAAGGTTAGGCTTTCCCAATCAAATCTTGACTGATAATGGCTCTCAGTTCAAGGGGAAACTAACTGAAGAAGTTTTCAGGATCTTCCAGGCCAAACACTTCCATTGTAGTGTGTATCATCCCCAAGGGAACGGCCAAGTGGAAAGATTTAACGGCACATTGATGTCGATCCTGAGAAAGTTGGCACACGAAAAACCAGATACATGGGACCAGTACCTGCACGCCGCCCTCTTTGCTTATCGGGAGGTACCCCATAGTTCAACCGGTATGGCCCCGGCAACATTATTGTTTGGAAGGCCAATAAAAGGTCCACTTGAAGCTTTGTTAAGAACGTGGACTGATGAAAAGGCAGAGGAAAACATTACATCTTCATACCAATATGTGAATGAGCTGACCACTCGGTTAAAAACTGGCTGGAAACTTGCCAATGAAAATTTGAAACAAGCCAGGAAGAAACATGCTGCCTATTATAACAGGAAGGCGACAGACAGAAATTTGGCTGTGGGAGAGAAAGTACTGCTTCTTTTGCCTGGGAGTCAGAATAAGTTACAAATTGGATGGCAGGGTCCATATACAGTTCTAGAGAAGGTGTCTAGAACAAATTATAAGATAGATAAGAAGGGGAAAGAAAAAATCTATCATGTGAATCTCCTGAAGAAATATTTGGAAAGAGAACATCAGGAAGAGACACACTTGTTGACCTTGTCCATCGCCATGGAGATGAAAAAGGAACCACTTTCATCATTTGAATATCCATTACACCCCTGTGAGACAGCAGCACAGGTGAAAATCAGTACACATTTAACGAAAACTCAGAAAGAGAGAGTGCAACAGGTTCTAAATAATCATGCAGAGGTGTTAACAGACCGACCAGGGCATACAAACCTATTGGAATATGATATGAAACTCATAGACTCCACACCTGTCTGTATGAAACCATATTCGATTCCGTTTGCTAAGGAAAAAGCTTTGAAGGAAGAGATAGACTATCTATTGAAGGAAGGAATTATTTCGCACAGTGAGTCTTCGTATAGTTCCGGGGTGGTACTCTTAAGGAAGCCCTCTGGAGAACATAGACTCTGTATAGATTACAGGAGACTGAATGCTATTACAGAAGGACAGGTGGATCCATTGCCGGATACAAATCAGCTGTTTGCCAGGCTAAATAAAGCTAAATATTTCTCAAAAGTGGATCTGAGTAAAGGATACTATCAGATTCCAGTAAAACCTGAGGTTAGACCATACCTAGCTTTTAGTACCTCAGAAGGACACTATGAGTTTAATAGATTGCCATTTGGATTGAAGAATGCGCCTAGTGTCTTCTCTAGAATGATGAGAAAATTATTGGATCCTCTGAATAATCCCTGTATAACAAATTTTATGGATGATATCCTTATAGCAACAGAAACATTTGAGGAACACATTGACTCTCTGAACATGCTGTTTGATCGACTTAGGGAGGCAAATTTAACAGCCCGACCAACCAAATGTTGCGTTGGATGTAAAGAATTGGAATTTTTGGGACACACAGTTTATCAGGGAAACATGACCCCTGACCCAAAGAATTTAGAGAAACTACAGAAAGCCCCGAGACCACAAACCAAGAAGGACGTGAGATCCTTTGTCTCATTATGTGGTTTCTACCAGAAGTATATCAAAAACTTTAATTCCATATGTGCACCGTTAACTGAATTGACACGTAAAGGACTTCCAGATCGCATTACATGGACTCCACAATGTGAAATGACTTACCAAGAATTGAAGGAAAAGCTCACAAGTAAACCCATTTTGAAATTACCTGACTTAAGTCAAGAATTCATAGTAAGGACGGATGCAAGTAATATTGGGCTAGGTGCAACTTTACTACAGAAATCAGATGCATTGGATGGGGAATTAAGCCCAGTGGCATATGCTAGCAGAAAGTTGAATAAAGCTGAAATCAACTACTCAACTAGCGAAAAAGAATGTCTTGCAGTAATATGGGCAATAAAGAAATTCAATATTTATCTATATGGGAAGGCATTTAAGTTGCAAACTGACCACAAACCTTTATCGTTTTTAGCACAGGCTAAGCATGAGAACTCTAGGTTACTCCGATGGTCTTTGCTTCTGGCTCCATATAATTTTAGCATTGAATATATATCTGGAAAAACCAATCTGGGAGCGGATTTTTTAAGCCGCCATCCGTGTGATGAGAATCACCGTAAACCCCAGAAATAATAATAAATTTCTCTATGTGTATATAGAATAAAGGACTGACATATAATGTCTGTTTTAAGAGGGGAGGTGTCATGAAATATTCTAATCCACATATATAAATTATTAGGTAAATATGAAGCCTAACAAATAAAATTAATAAAGAGAAGAGCAATGGTAAAATGACAGTGCTGTCACAAGGAATGTACTCGAAATCCCCCTTGTTTTCTGCTTCGTCTGCAAATTGTAACGCTTTCACGTTGATATAAAAGCTTACTGTATTATTACCCGCCTTCTTCAATGAAACGTGTGCTGCATTTCTAAGAAAAACATTGAGACGTACTGCGTAATGACCTAAATTAATCCTAACATTAATTATATTACGTTACCAAAACGAACGAACAGATGGACAAAAGGATAGCGAGAGGGGAGGGCTGAAAATCAGGAACGCATGCAACACGCGACGCGCGATATACAAATGCTGGCATCACGCGTGTAAGTCTACAAGCACTAACTTTTTTCAGACGGACAGTGATAAAATACACTACCCTTTCCCAGAGTTAGGTTTATAAATCATAACAGACTCTTATTAGAAAAGATAACATTAGATGGGTTTACGGTTGAACACATAACAGTACCCAGACAGCATATCTTCGAAACAGGAGGTAGAAAATACATATTTTGAACGCAGCCACGTAGCTCTTTTAAAGTGGGAAAATTGGGTTCCTTAGGGCTTGCTGACAAATAATATGTAAAACGTTACGCCAATAGTCCAGGAATTAATAAATTATACCCAAAATAAAATAGTGAGGCTGCCTGACAGCATGAAATCATTTCTGCTCATAAAATTTTTTATAACGTGTTTGAAAAAAACCTTACGTTACATAAATAGCCTACCATGTGAACTCCAAATTGATTGGAGCGCAACAAATGAAAGCCTAACCACGATTGGTCAGGCTATAAATACTATCTTGGTTGTTAGGGGAGACGGGAAAAGATAACATTTTTTCAAACACTTGTCGAAACGTGGCTCATTGGCCAGTCTCGCTGATATACACACTTGGGAGCGTTAGTTCGAGACCACTTGTTTAAAGAAGCTTGATAAAGCATCAGTGCGTTGAAGCCAGCTCATATTTGTGTAAAATAAAAGCCTGGAACATAAGCAGATAGGAATTTGTGCCAGTTTGTGCCAGAATTCATTGCTAATCAACGTATCTGTGTTATTCGTATGAATTGTGGTAAGCTTGAACCATTTAATATCTTTTAATGAAAATTGAATGTGAATTGTTG
Organism: Oreohelix idahoensis; assembly: GCA_024509875.1. Lineage (NCBI taxonomy): Eukaryota > Metazoa > Mollusca > Gastropoda > Stylommatophora > Oreohelicidae > Oreohelix > Oreohelix idahoensis. The sequence goes on from JAMPIV010000091.1 coordinate 17,287, forward strand.
ATTTATGCCTGTATATATATATGTGTAGTTCAGTGGCAAACGTGAGGTAAAGCCTAAAATGCTCCAGCCTGAACAGAGGGTGTCGGAGAGAAGTAAAACGGCATGGAATGGCCAAACAGTACACTGACACCTGGATGATTGACTAGAAAGAAATAATGCTGGAAGTGCAGAGGCGTAGTAACCATTAAGAAGGGTAATACTGGAATAAAGTATTTCAAATGAAGCTGACTGTTGGCCTAACGCTCTGAACGCAATGTTTGTGCTGTATTGTGATCAGTGTAAAAGAGAATATAAATTAGTTATGAAGTAGAAGGTACATCCTTCTTGATTTCAGGGACAGTGGTCTTGATGGTACTGAGCAGCATCTGGTCAGAGATTTGCTGAATCCAGAGTCGGACAGCATACTCCTTGGTCCTTTTAGCTATCAGTGAGGTGTCTCCTGAGCCCAGAGGAGAATTCGAGCAGAGGAGTCCTTTCCTGCCGCCATCACTCAAGATAAGCAGAGTTGGCCAGCTGAGCTCAACATTATGTCCCCTCATCTTGAAATAACTTTATAAAAATACTATTCAGAGGGGAATTTACTTGTCTTAAAATCAGGAACTTTGAACATCTCAAATAATAGTCCCTAAAGACAGGCTGTTGAAGTCATGATGACAGGTGCCAACAGAGCTTGAACAAAACAAGACCAGTGTTGCCTCGTTTTGCTGCTACACAACTGACACACATAGAACATTTGTACTAATATATGTCACTACAATATTCATATTAAATACATTCTGTACATGACTTGTAATTTAAATTGATTGTGATTCCTGGTTCCCTTGTAGTTGAATCAGGACACATATTCATTCATGCTGGTAATGAATACATATTGTTATTTGAACCGTTACGAGTGACTTCTTTAAGCTATTCTCGTAGAGTGTTGTGTGTATGTGAGTGTCACAGTGTTGTTGGGAGTAGTGGATTGGATTAAATTGTTTGTCTGTCTGTTGTTGTGACTTACACTTCACCATACACATGCCCTAGACACATGGCGTAGCATCACACTATTCCAGAATAATTCTGACTGAGATATATAGATATGTGGTAGCAAGTAAGGTTATCTATAATACACTACTCTTAATAGATATAGATACCTTCACAGCTGATCTCAGTCAGTACACTAAGTTCCCTGTGGGTATTTATAACATCCCACTTCACCACAGACCTCATCTACCTGTGGCTCAGCTATACACCTGAGTCTCTGCTCCAGGATTCTAGAGTAAATTTTACTAGAGACACCGAGAAGAGATGTGCCTCTTTGATTCCCATATTGTCGGTCCTCACCCGTTTTTGAATATGGATGGTGTGATGACAATCTCCCAATCCTTTGGTATGGTCTTGTGGTACCAGGCAGCAAGTAGGATCCTCAGGAGTTATAGGTCGCCTGCTGCTCCCATGTATTTAATCATTTTTGGTGTTATACCATCATGTCCTGCTGATTTACCCATCTTGGTTTTCTCAAGTGCCGCCTTCATTTCTACAACCTTAATGCAATCGTCGTCACCATTGGTTTCCTCTTCTGTGATAGCGCTTACCATTTCTAAGGCTTGACTTTGCTAACCACCAAGGAGCTCTGACAAATGTTCTTTCCATCTTTCCATTACTTCCTTTGCGGCAGTAAGCAATTTGACTTGCTTTTTCTCTATAAATTTAAAAGGGCGCTGTTTTTCTTTCTTCGTGTTCTTTAGGGTCTTATAGAATAATTTCTGGTCTCCATGGGCATCTTTTTCTAGCTTTTCTCCAAATTCTTCCCAGGAATTTAGTTTAGCTTATTCTTTGCTGCTGTTCTGAATGTCATATATTCCTCATATTTATGTTTCTTTTTGCTGTCTTATTAGCTTCTAAATATTAATTCCATGCCTTTTTCTTTTCTCTTATTTTCTCTTTAACTTCTTCTGTCCACCAAGGTGTCCTCTTTCTCTTCTTCCCAGGTCGGACATTACCACCTGCTTCTGCTGCAGCTGCTTTTATGGTGTCCTTCAATTTCAGCCAGAGAGTTTCCAGGTCAACGGGTCGTTCTTCTATGATTCTCACTGCTGTACCAATAGGTCCTTGATATGAAAGATTTGTTCCTGAACATAATTACTAAAGCAACATAATTTTTAAATGTGGCCGACTGCGGGTATCCCCTAACGTTCCGTCTTTCTAGTGCGAAACAGGTTCCAAAGCCATTAATTTTTTTTTACGTTTTATTTTCAATTGTACAGCAGCTCACTTAATTAACTACTCATATTAAATTTGTTGTGCCCTTGTCCTGCAAATTGTTTTCTACGCAGAACACATCCACGTGCAGGAGGTGAGATATGTAACCAAACATTTTATCCGCAAACTCCAATCAAGAACATAATATGAGATGATGTTATAAATAATCATCCTTCTTTCTTTTTCTCATTTGAAAACTTTGGTGGGCATTGTAACATTACTTTTTAGTATGCCTTATTGCTAAATATATCTAATCTTTCAAGCAACTCGATGTTTTGAGTGTGGGAAGTCGGTGAGGACGGACCTATGCACAAACTATCTTTTTTTCCATCAGCGAGATTGTGTGATGGGAAAGGAAACAACAGCGAAGTCAATTAAAGTATCCATGTAGACTCCATTGATCTGGACAAGGAATCGTCCATCAAACTTAAAGGGTTGGGTTTTAAAAAACCCAGTTTAGTAAGATGAGTGAGAGATGATATATTTATGGAGAGATTCTTTCTTTTTTCGATGAAGAACTGGAGAGACCATCAGAGTATGTAACAGATTTGTGGAGTCAAAGGACTTCTAACAAGAAAAGACTGTTTCTGGCAAGAGCTGAATGGAGGAAAAGATGTCCAAAGCATAATTTATATGTTTGAAAATAGGAGGGCAGGTTTTCGACGATAGGCTGAAGACAGGTAGAGGCCGACACGATGGGTCTCCCAGGTTAATCAGGTTTGTGGATTTTTGGCAGTACGGTACGCAGAATACAGGTTTACCAAAGCAACTGTTTTTAATGTAACGTTTAGATGCACTGTGAGAAAGAAGCTTGTTTGTGATGAGAAGATAGTGTTACAATACTTGGCCACTGTATACGACAATGACATCTGTAGAGAGAACTGTTGATCAGCTCCTTATTACCGTCTCGTGTCAATGAGTATCTACCTCATATTTGGATGGCACCACCCCTTTGATAGAAATGTTTAATGACAATGTCATCCCTGCAAAAACAGTTAAGAAACAGCATGAGATCTGACAGGAGGTCTGTTAGAATAACATAGACTTTGACAACTGTTTATTACCGTTGCGGAAATGAAAATGAAACTTCAGTGATACCACTGATGGACATTGTGGAGATGATCACAAGAAGGTCAGTGAAGACATTTCGTTGAGACAAAGTGCCTGATTGCTGATGTCGAGATTTTGTCTAATTTATATCATCATCATCATTATCACCATCATTACATTCGTCATTAGTAAAATCAAACATCACTACAGTTTGAGTTGTGTTCGACGATCAGTCATGAAAAATAAATCTTACATTTACTAAAAAGCCATGGTCAAAAATAAGTCTGTACTCATCATCATCTCAACCCATAACCCGTCATGGGTCGTAGGGGTGCCATGGTGGAAGCATCAGCAGACAGGGTCCTCCACTGCTCTCTATTCTCAGCAATGCGTACAAGTGTGGAAAAACCGTGTCCTGCCCATTCTTTGATGTTATCAGCCTAGGATTTTCTTTGCCTTCCTCTTCTCCGTTTACCTTCGACTGTTCCTTGGAGGATCGTTTTCGAAAGGGAGTCATGACGAGTTACATGCCCAAACCAGGCAAGCTTTCGACGTTTCACTATTGACAAAAGTGGTTCTTGGTGGCCTGCATAGGTGTTTATCTTCTCTCTAACATAGACATTTGTTTTGTGCTCTTTATAGCAAATGCGCAAAATTCTTCTATAACATTTATGCTCGAAAGCCTGAATCCTTCGCTCCGTATCTGCAGTGAGTGTCCAGCCCTCACACCCATACAAGAGAATAGATAATACAAGTGATTTGTATAATTTGATCTTCACAGGAAAAATGAAGTTACTTTTCCAGATCACATTCAACCTTGTCATGGCAGCTGAGGCCATCTCAAGTCTTGTCTTGATTTCTTTACTTGATCTTCCATCACTACATATAGTGGACCCGAGATATTTAAAGGTGTTAACTTCTTCTAACGTTTGCCCATTTAACGTAATGTTGGTCGGAACATGATTCTTATGGCTATTCACCAATATCTTGCTTTTTTCTATATTAATTTCCATCCCATACGTTCTTGATACTTTCTCCAGTCTAGAGGTAAGGTCTTGAAGTTCTGATTCTGTTCCAGCTATCAGATCAATATCATCAGCAAAACGTAGATTACACAGAGGTCGGCCTCCAATCGATATGGTTGATTTATAATCGTAGAGAGCCTCCTGCATAATATGTTCTAGATATATATTAAAGAGCACTGGTGACAGGATACATCCCTGGCGAACTCCTACAGTTGTTTTGAAAAAATCTGTACTAGTTACGACCAAATATTATAACAACAATGTAGCTATCACATTATCTGATAGTTGTCTAATACACATTTGACGAAATAACTCAATCGTTTGTATTTAGGTTTATCAATATAACAATTTTATGTCGATGCCAAAGTTAGCTTTTTCTTCTTCTTCTTCTTCTTTTTCACTCAAACAACCATATCTATCTCTCTAATAAAGTTGGGGGCCCGTCTAAGACTTCTCTCGTCATCAAACAGTTTCTCTCTCAACTGGTTCGGATAATTCGATGCACCCACTCTGCTCTTCTCATGGAGCCGACAGTCTTGTCAGGGCATGCTCTACTGGTTATTTGTCTACCACACATGGATGCATCTCGTATGTCTGTTCGATTCTGAGTTGTTTGAACAGACGGTATTTGAACCTGCAATTGCCGGTTTTAGTTTGAAAATTGTCACTTCATCTCATCTCGATAAAGAGTAGTATGGATCTGCTGTATCGGTCCCGAGTGTTCCTTTTGCCATTTTCTTTGAAGTTATTTTTTATTAATATAACCATGATAGAGAACAAGGCTCCCGGACCTGATTGACAACTCATGACAGAGAACAAGGCTCCCAGAACGGATTAACAACCCATGACAGAGAACAAGGCTCCCAGAACGGATTAACAACCCATGAAAGAGAACAAGGCTCCCTAAGCTGATGAAAAGTTTAGTTAGCTGAAATCCTACTAACACACCCGGGGTATAAAATGCTGAAAAAAAAATAGAATAGATAGGCGTAATGATGCTGAAACATTAATGTTAAAGGGAAATGACCATGAGAATAAAGCAAGTGAGGAATATTTCTTATTGATTCCCTTGCGTAGTTTGATCATCATCATCGACAACGGCACAACTCCGTGTGAATTTACAAGGGTGATAACAAGACAATAAAACTGTTTTGTACTCTTTCCAGGACATACCGTAAGAGGCAACCACTGGAACACTGTTCTTTGTTTCAGCATCATTAAAACTTTAAACAAAATGTCTTTAAAACCCCCGCATGAAGGATCCCAGGAGTATTTTGGCATATCTTTTTATACGGTAGGGCTAATTATAATTTTTTAAAACAAAACTTTAGCTAGCACATTTAGTATGTTCATGTAATTATGTATCGTGAGACTAATTAATTACTCAATATGTCTGTTTCCTTTGCATCGTATAACGTTATGTACAGCGCAAATAACGCTGTGAAACCCAATGCCCTAATATCCGGCCTTTGGCTAGGATCATGTGTCTAGACACAGGGACCGGTACAGTGACATTCATGTGTCATTAGGTCTCTTGTGTGAGAACACAGAGGATCACTACGGTGACACATGTTGTCATTGGGTCTTCTTGTGTTGGGACATGTGGTCTTGACCAGGGCCGGGTTTGGGCGGGGATAATGCGACCTCATGCGAGGAAAAAAATATGCGACCCCAAGCGAGAAAAAAAAAAAAAAAAAAAAAAAAAAAAAAAAAAAAAAAAAAAGAAAAAAAAAAAAAAAAAAAAAAGGACACAACGGTGACACATTTAGGTCATTGGGTCTTCTTGTGTTGGGACATGTGGTCTTGACCAGGGCCGGGTTAGGGCGGGGATAATGCGACCTCATGCGAGGAAAAAAATATGCGACCTCAAGCGAGGAAAAAAAAAAAAAAACAATGACACATTGGGTCTTCTTGTGTTGGGACATGTGATCTTGACCAGGGCCGGGTTTGGGGCGGGGACAATGCGACCTCATGCGAGGAAATTTAAAAAAAAAAAAGTATAAGGCATAATGCTTATCCAACATATGAAAGGAAAACAAAAACTATGTTTTCGTACAGTATGCGTGTTTTATTTTACATATTGATAGAACATTGACAAACATTGCAATAAAACGGCTGAATCTTGGCTACCTTCTACAAACAAAGATCCAAGAATACAGCTAATAAATACATATGCAAGGCACACAAACAAAAAATCAGACAAAAACAACTAACAAAAAGCAACAAATAAATAAAATAAAAATACAGAAGCCTTCATCGAAAGGCGAAAAATAAATGTTTTTTCAGGCAAGAAATAATCGATATTTCACACACACACACAAACACACACACACACACACACACACACACGCGCGCACACACACACACACACACACACTGTCAAAAATTTAATACAGTAATTGCTTATTATGGCAGACGATTTAAACAAACAAATGAAACATGCAGAATCATAAACACAAGATACGAGATGACCTTGTAAAAATTATGCATTACCCTTTAGCTTCTCTAACGCAAGCGATGGCTAGGACACACATTGATGAAACCTGTTGATGGCATAGCAAGGCAGTCTTTGTTCTGGATTCACCTGGGTAAACGATGCAGGTGTTGACCTAACTCAACAAGGAGAAGATAACTGGAGACAGAAGTGATATTGATGAGGAAGACATGGAAGGAACTTAAGCTGATGGCACGTGACAGGAGGACTTGGCATGTGTTTGTTGAAGGCCTATGCTCCTTGGGAAGCTAGTGTTGATGAGAAAGCACTTGACTTCAGCAAATACACTACGAAGCTTTTTATCCTGTCCATGTCTTGCTATAATTTTGTTTATTCTCTTGTCTATGTCTAATTCTCTTCTCTGTGTGTTTCTGGTCTGTCTTTATTTCACTTTCCGTGAAGATTCTAGAACATATACCATCTTGTAAAGTTATCAGCTGTTTTCTCAATGTGTGTCAACCAATGATAGAGTCTTTTCCTCACATTGTCTTCCACTTATATTTTTCTTATTCTTTCCATCACTTCAACATTTTTCATTTTGTCTTAGCATATTAATTTCTTGTACTCTACACTGATATACTGCTAGTGTACATTTATCTCAGCCTAATCCCAAGTGTGTACTCACAGCACGGAACAGGCAGTCCGTGCAAGCACAAAAATAGTTGAGTTATGAATGATAAGACTGACTTTACAGCAGCCCCGCAATACACAGGAAGGAAATTTTCTACCAAAAAAAAAAATAAAATAAAATAAGACCTTACATGGCAGTTGGAGCCGTGGTAGCACAGTGGTTAGCGCACTGGCTTCCTAGCTGGGTGGTCCATGGTTCAATCCCAAGTTGAGGTGGGATTTTTTAGACCGCAAACGGCTCCAAGGTCGACACAGCCTCGTGAATAGGGTACCAGAGCAACTCTGGTTAAGGCGGCCGGCATGATGTTGACCACATCACCCCTAGTGTGCCGATGGTCAAGAAAATATGGGCCTAACACCATATTCCAAATATGCCTCAATGGGCATGTAACAGGATACTTACATGGCGGTTATAAACATCTCGTGTGCCATCAAACTCTGGGACACATCCCTCTGTCATAATCCACTCTGCTCACCGCTATGATGTATAAACCAAACTTGGACGCCTCTTTAGGTAAATACAAAGCTGAAGAAAATTAATCCCTCGCAACACTTTAGTATTGTATACTTCTATCTTAAAAACTTGAAACTCCTCCATCTACTTCCATCTTAAAAACTTGAAACTCCCCCAACTACTTCTATCTTAAAAACTTGAAACTCCCCCATCTACTTCTATCTTAAAAACTTGAAACTCCCCCATCTACTTCTATCTTAAAAACTTGAAACGCCCCCATCCCCAAAATAAAATATATAAAAATAACCCAGCCGACATCACACAACAACCTCCCTGTCTCACTGCTTATTTCCAACAACTGCACTGTCATAGATCTTTTCAGTCACATCTGTCACGCAACATACGCGTGTAGGAAAGTCTGTAGGGTCTTGGCTGAAGTTTTGTAGTTCTTCATGTTTCACTGCCATCCAATAGAACAGGTTATAGCCAAGTGAGTTGAAGATTCTTACCTTTGTGTTGGTCTTGATATCTTCTTTTGATTGTCGTATATTTCCTTACGTCATGAAACCTCCTCTTCCCATTTTTTTAATTTTTTTTTTTATGATTGTCTTTTCCTCCAATTTGTCTACATTCCTGCCACGATATGTTTATGCTGCTGCATCATGTAAGGATTTATCTCCCCTCTACAGTCTGGTTATCGTTTATCGTATGAACAAGTTACACTAATATATACTACTGGACAAAAGTTAAGGGCCGCCATTCAGTTTAGACAAGGTTTATATAATTGATTGGCAAACTGTGAAGACAAGTGAACATTTTATTAAAACTGAGCTCAGAGAAATGTGTATACATTTCTGTGTGCACTAGGTTAATTTTTTTAAATGTCCAAAAACTGGGTCACTTTAACCCGCACGTGAAAATTGCCATTGTTGCTGCAAAAACTTATGGTTTTTGCAACACGCCCCACTAGTTCAAAAGGTGAAAAAGTGAGTTGAATTTGAATGCACGTGGAAAATGATCATCGGTAAAGAGTGTTCACCGTTGGTATGCAATAAATCAGTATGACAAGTGGTCTAAATGATCACTGCATTAGCCATGCCACCAAGGAGAAGTCTCAGCACTGTAGACCGTGGTCGAGCCATGGCATGGATTCAGGATGGTCAGTCTGTTCGTCATGTTGCAAGACGTTTAGCAGTGTCCCACTCTACCATTCAGAGACTTCTTGAGAGATTTCAAGCTATCGGACATTTGGAAAATCGACCCTGCTCAGGAAGAATTATATAAACCTTGTCTAAACTGAATGGCGGCCCTTAACTTTTGTCCAGTAGTATAATTACAGAACTGCAAAAGTTAAGCAAATATTAAGAAAGGTGAAAAAGTACAAAGAAACAAAATGCAATAACTAAAAATACATTTTATGAGACGAGGCACGTACAGAAGTAAATTTGTTTTTTGTCATTACTGGAATGTTAACTGTCGTTCACACACAACAGATGTGCACTAGATAACAGTCAGTTTTTTGTTTTTTTGTTGAATTCACAACACACGACTGTTTATTCATATGCATTGTACATTGTCACGTGGGCGATATTAACGGAATGTGATGACGACCACCATCATCATCATTGTCTTTATCGCTCCTTATGGAGCATGGAGCTACCACAGCAGCTGGTTTCCTTGCAGGTCGCATGTACAAGACATTCGCATTCTTTTGTAGCGGTTGTCTTTTATAGCCTTGTGTTTTTCAGCTTCATCCACAACCTCATATTTGCTCCCTTGTACGAAAATACTTAAGGGAACAGTAGCCTTATTATGTCTTTGTCTTATCAGAGACCTCCGTTAACTGCACGGCCGATGGCGATGATGGAAGTGTGTGATCCAAGATACACAACTTGTTAATGTTTCTACACAAGAATAAATGCTATTATAACAAGAAGTAGAAGAAATGTTTAAATTCAAAGAAATCAGGAGTACTATTAGTGTGCTCATTCCAATGCAGATAGTTCTTTCTAAGGCCCGAGATTATTTTGGAATATGGCCGACATGTTAGGCAAGTGTTGGCAAATTTTGGAGCATATGTGATTGTTAATTACGTTTTCCATTCCAATGGGACCCATGTCTCTTGTGCCATAGGACATGTCCAAAGAATGAATAGTTGGCGTGGTCAGTACATATTGGTGGTCCTTGTACATGCCTTTAAGATTTGAGACAATACTTCGACCTCCTGTATGGCAGAAATAGTAGTGAACAAAAGCCTGCAAATCTTGATGAAGATTATTCGAACTTTGACAACTGTTCTGAACTACTGACTGGGATACGATGCGTTTATAATAGTTACTGTTTTAAGTCGTAAATGTTCGCGTGTTTTACATTGTCTCCACAGACATTTTATTTTATTGTTTTCTTCCTTGTGTACAAGGCAGCCATTGGCATCAATAAATTTCTGGAAATCTGGTAGTTTATCTTCGCATATGCAGTACTCCCCTACAAAATGTTTTTGTTTAAATATTCCGCGTGAGACAGATTGTAAAGGTGCATATTGTGGGAACAAGAACGTTATGGAGGTTATGAAACTTGAATCTCGTTGACCGCCAGGTACGTACATAGCTTTGGATTCATCGAGATGAAGCGTCATACACTTCTTTATGTTGTTAAACTTACCTGCAACTTTCCGAACCTCTCCTGCCGTTTGTCGACTATTGGCAGGGTTATTTAGGAATTTAGCAATGACTGTCGCAAAATGGCGTGGATCCCCAAGCTTATAATCTGCAAAGCTGAAACCTATGGCGTCGTATGTTGTACAGTGGTGTCCATGTTTATGATGGCGAGTTACGCAGAACCTGTGGGTATTCCCATTTTCGTCAGGACTGGACTCGAAGGTGTCATGCGGTGTCATGTCCTATTTCTTTTGTTTCCGTCTTTTAAGTTGTTACATCTTTAAGAGAGCACAAAGAAATAGAAATTATTTGTAAAAAAAAAAAAAAATACAGCTATATCGCATTATAATATTTCAAGAAGATAACAGTCATCACCATCGTCATCGTCGTCGTAATCATCATTATCACCATTATTTTCCTTTGAGCTGCTTATGTGAAACTAAGAGCCAGGGATCCAGATCTCCAGAACGATTAGAGTCCCCTGGGAGGACAACATTAGACAATATGTGAAGGACCGAGGACTAGATTGGAACCAGGCCAGGAGGGAGACAGTCGATAGAATAGTATGGCGCTCTCTCTAGTAAATCTCTGTACCCCAGGGTAGACGAGGAACAACTAAGTAAGTAAGTGAGTATCATCATCATTTCCTTCGAGCTGATTTGGGAGCACGGAGCCACCACTGTAGCTGGCCCCTTTGCAGGAACTTTGCAACATCCATCCAACACGTTGTTGTAGCTGTATTTTATGTGGCAATTGGTTTCACATGATGAAGATGACAACCCAGTGCCCTACCTCATATTAGTCACATTGTGCGCCATGACTCGGGGTGCAGAAGTCGTATTGTTTCTTTGTCTCTTCAGAGATCTCCAGGAACCACACATGTCAAGACAACCTGCACCCGCTAGATACATTTTTGTGAAAGCATCTGCTTCTTATTCAAAAGCTATACCTATTGGTGTTATGTCTGTCTACAGCTCTATGTTTAAACTGTTGATTACCAGGTCTGCTGTTGACATTTTCCATGCCACGATGTTACATTACCCAGTGGCGTCTCTCGGTGCCGTCCTTTGTCTCGTTGTCTTTTCTTGCTATTACAAGATTTTCAAGCTTTCCTCGTCTCCTAACATGCCGAACAAACACGTGGACTGAGTTCTTCTGATGTGTGTCGTTAACTTCTAAAGCTCGTGACCTCTCTCGTGACATTCTCATTATTATTATTATTTTTAATTTTTCAGTAAAATTCTAAACATTCTTCTGTAAATCCACATCTCTGTGGTCCACGTGGATCATCTTTATTCTTATCTGATTGTCCATGACCTGCTTACATACGACAGAGTGGCTCTATGCAATGACTTCTCATTTATTTATTTTTTTATTTCTTGACACAGATTTGTTAGTCATGATGCTTCTCATTTGAGAATGACTGTTTTTAACATGAATTATTGATTCTTTTTACTCCTTGACCTGTATCTTCAGTATGTTTCATCTGTAATTTAGTGACTGGTGTTAAGGCCGTGTCAATGATTGCCTCCGCTGCTTTGCAGTAGTGGTTCAACCATCGCCAAAACTGAAGCGTATCTAAAATGGGTCGTCAAAGGTGTCTACTTTCGCGCAAGATCACTCTTGGTAGTGTTGTAGATAGAAGGGTAATGACGCTTCTATCTCAAGTGTGTTTCACTAGATATTTTCAGAAGTCAAGAACAATGTTGCATTGGGCTGAACAATTGTTAACTTATATCTGATCCGTCGCCTTTTGTGAAGGATTAAGCACTGGTTTTAGCCCGTAGAAAGCCCTAGTCAGTGTAATCCAACGAAATTCTTATATATATATATATATATATATATATATATATATATATATATATATATGTATATATATATATCTATACATATATATATATATATATATATATATATATATATATATATATATATATATATTGTAGTGAAATGGACAGAGATACAACGGTAAAATATCTCCAAAGATAACATTTGAGGATAAAAACATAATGCGTAGGCTGCGAATAGTACATGATCGCCTAGACCGCGGGTCATCACCCTCCATAAAAATTGACTTGCTAGACAGGAGGGGAACGGCGGATCAAAAAGGAAAAAAATATGACTGGAAAGATTGCGTGAGACTAGAAAGGCTAAGGAGACGCGATTGGGGGGGGGGGGAACGGAGAAAAGTCACGTTTCCCAAGTTGACATAAAAAGTAAGCAACTCGACAGAAGGGACCATAGATATGTTACGCCACAGTCATTTATTGGACGCTTTTGCGCGATACCAAGCCCTTGATTTGAATTCAGCGGCTAAACGCAGATGTTAGGAATATTACAAAAATTAAAAAGTACTTTTTTCTTAATATTAATGTTAGGAATATAAAAATTAGCTGGCCGGATGGCCTATTCTGAGCAGTGAACTAATATGTTCTTAATTTTACAGACGGATAGATAATATTGAAGATAATGACAAAAGACAGTGTTGTTCACATCATCGACAGACTGTATTGAATCTAAAAGTGTCGCTAATTGCACAAAAAAACACGACTTTGGGACGCAGGTGTTCAAATTTACTTAGTATGGAGGAGAGGGTTTTTGGGTGGTAGCTGTGTCTAAATATAACTTTTAACGACAAAATTTTGGAGGGGAGAGAAAGGTTGGTTAAAAAATCAAGTACATTTTGTAGAAACACAAGTAGAGACGGACAGACTAACAGATAACCATCCATACTTGACTGAAGCATGACTGAAATGACTTTATGGTAGGAAATTTGAATTTAAAATAAACCTAGGCAGTGATTGGCCACAGACAATCATATCATTAGCGCTCAGACGCGAAAGTGGGGCCATTCTTCAATAGTTGTTCAGTGATAGACACAGATTTTAAAGTGTGGTGATTTCCATATGAAAGAAAGTGTAATAAATTTAGGGACGCCATACTATAGCCAGCAGCTCAGCTGAGTTTTGCTAGCAATTCTGTGTTATTTATTCATAATCTGGTAAGATTGAAATTATTTCCTTATATATTTTGAATATTGTTTCATGTTCGAGTGATTTCATACTGCCATATCGAAATCTAGCCTTACAAACAAGTAGGGATTTGCTCTAGACCCCCCGCCCTAGTCAGGGTCTAGGGACCAACAATGTACATAAACTCCAGAAAGGATTATGCAAGACAGATCAAGTGTTGAGAATAATGAAACATATTACCTATCCTCTTTTAGGGCAGACAACTAATAAATATTTTTCAGAACCTATAGTCTGGGAGGATCTATCTGATGTAAAACCACCATGGTAAATGTGCTGTTTGGTCAGAGAGATCTGACCTGTCTGTATGATGTGGTTGTTGTGTCAGTGTTGTGTCCAGACGTGGGTAGAGAATAGATTTTGACACATGGCCCATACTTTGATTGCAGAGCTGCGAGTTTCTGTTGTCAACCAAGCCGTGTCTATTCAGTTGGTGACTTTACTCGAGTGTATCTGTGCAGTACTTGTGACAGAGACCACCATTATTGCCCGCCAGCACGGAGAGGTGGGACCACCTGATTTCAGCACCAGAGCTACAACTACCAGATGAGTGAGCCTCTGGTCTGCTGGACATTCACCAACGCAGTTTAGTTACTAATACCCCATAAAAATTCCCACCATTTTCTGGACACTGTGTAGTCAATATAGACAGGTGTGATGAGGCCACCCCAACAGCACAAACAGTAACTATCCTCCCAAGTAGATGACTACTAGAACATTTTAATAAAACTAACTAGTATAGTACATATATATGTACACTATTGCATTTATGATATAATATTCCATGCATTTCTTTCATAATCTCTAAATCCTTTTAAGTTCTGGTCAACCTAAAAAATTGATCCAGAACAAAATAAATGTAATATAATTCTATCAAAAAATTTTACACACGTGAGTTAGTTCAGTGTATTTTAACATTTATTAATATTATTAGTCTTGTTAAATATCTGTGGGTATATCTATAACCTATTACACCACACTACATAGCATAACCCTAGACACTTTACGTAGCCACATTCATTAAAAAAAAATTTAGTGTGAGGTCGTAGTGGTAGCAAGAAAGGCCTTCTGACAATTCACAACTACATTTTATCTCAGGAGCCTTCACAGCTGGCCTCATACAATTACAATTAGTAATATCACCATCATACAATACCAGCAACACCACTACATAAATTGGGGTCTTGTCCAGGGATAATTAGCCCCACAGTAATATTAGGATCTCCTGGTGGGAGAAATAAAAGTAGGGAAATAAATTGTAAAATTTCCTTTAAAATTAAAAGTGTCCCTGCAGATAAAAGTTGGTGAATCTTCACAGCCAGTAATAATTAATTAGTTAACTGGTTAGTTAGAATTGGTTAGACTATAGTCATAAGAAGTACTTAGTGTATTTACTGGTTAGAGATTTATCTTGTATATTATTATATTGTCTAAAAAGTATGGCGGAGCTGGCAAAATTTAGATCAGCTGCTGTGCTCACCGCGAAGGAGATGGGAATGGATGGTCAAATTTTAATTCAATACGTAACGGCTGAATGTGATAAATATATTGAACGGGAAGAAAGGAGGTTAGCTGAAGAGAAGAGGTTAGAGGCTGATAGAGACATTAAGAGGCTGCAGATTGAGGCAGAAGAAAAACGACAGCAAAGGGAGGCAGAAGAAAAAAGGTTGACTGCCGAAAGGGAGGCAGAAGATAGAAGGTTGCAAAGGGAGGCAGAAGATAGAAGGTTGCAAAGGGAGCACGAATTACGACTAAGGGAGCTGGAATTACAAGGCCAGGCTCCTGAAAATGGTGCCAGCCCTTTTGCCTCAGATGCTACGCCTAGTCTGGGAGCCTCAAACTCCGCTATGGGGTTTCATTTAGACCATTTTGTTGAAAAAGACGATGACATAGAGGGGTACCTAGGACGTTTTGAGTTATTAGCTACTACATATGGGTTAGAGAGAGAGAGGTGGAGCTTAAAGCTATCACAGGGATTGAGAGGTACTTCTTATGAAGTATTTGCCAAAATGAACAGGGAAGACCAAGACAATTATGACATGTTAAAGCAGGCTTTGTTATTAAGGTACGAGAAGAATGGTGAATTTTATCGTAAGAAATTTAGAAATGCCAAACTGTTGTCTGGGGAGACCTACCACCAATTCTCTGCCAGACTAGAAACCTATTTGGAGAAATGGACGGCTCTGGGGAAGACCCAAGATCTTAAGGAAATGATCATGATTGAGCAATTGAGAGAGTCCATGGCTCCAGACATGAGAAAATTTCTCATGGAACAAGGTGCAGAGAAGTTGGGGGAAATTTTAAATGTTGCTGAGAGGTATCAGGCAGCCCAGGCAGAGGTAAGTGGTGCTAAAAAGAAGCACATAGACAATTTTAAAGCTCCACAGCAATTTAATAAATTTGATAATAGAGAGCAGGGAAATAAAGGTAGGACAAACTTTGAGCGGCCAAGAAATGACTATCGCGACAGAAACTCACAGTTCAATGACCAAAAGTTCAATGAAAGAAAACCGTTGAACCAAGGAAAAAGATGGTGTAAATGGTGCAAGAAGGATAACCATAACACCGAATTTTGTAGAAGGAAACCTTCAAACATTGCTGCAATGAAGTCGGGGACGCAAAGATTAAAGGTTAATCCTAAGGGACAACAGGAACCTTATCACCCCCCAGTTTGTGAGGATGTTATTTGTAATGGGGTCACCATAAGGTGCCTTTATGATACAGGTTTGGATTATGATTCAGTTGTGAAGTCTAGCCTAGTGGACCCAAGTCAGTATACCACAGAAACAGTGGAAATACAAGGGGCGACTAAGGACATACCACTCATGACACTTCCCATCGCAAGGATAACGGTGAAAACTCGCTATGTGGAAGGAGAAATCAGAGCAGCAGTGATAGATGAACCAATCTACCCTCTGATATTGGGGTGTAGATACGTCTTCTTGGGGAATCCCGAGAAACCTGTGATCATGGCGACAGTGCAGACCAGGTCACAGAAGAAGGAGGAAGAAGGTGAACCTATAAATGCTCATCCAGAGGAGATGAGGAAGGCGCAGGCTGAGGATAGGACACTCAAGCCCTGTTTTAAAAAATTGCCCAAATGCCACACACCTCCGAGCAAGGGGGAATATTTCATGAAGAACAAACTATTATACAGGAAGACAGGAACTAGGTCCACTGGTCACGGACAGTTAGTTCTTCCCAAGATATATAGGGCAAACTTAATAAGGAGCTTACATGTTGATGGCCGCTGACTGCTTTGACGGTTGGCGGTTATGGATCAAAGAAGAAGAAGAAGAAGATGTTGGAAAAGATGGTGACCATGAGAAAGTCGGTACCATCTGCCAAAAGATTGCTCGAAAATACTATTGGCCCGACGTAAATGTCGATGTTGAAAACTTTGTAGAAGCATGTGGCGTATTTCATGAGGGAACACCCACAAAGGGAAAATATGTGCAGGACCTAGAAACGCCACGGGGCAACTTTAGGCCTGAAAGGAAAACTAATTATACTCGGGTAGACAAAGTGGAATGGGAGCCCCCTTTTCACACCCAGTCTTCACTTGAATGGATTAACATGGCCACTATGCGAAGAGTACAAAGAAGAAATTTAACCCAGGATAAGATGACAATCCCTCGGTCGAACTTATATAAACTGGAAGAACAGAAAAGAGAGCGAAGATCTCTCATAAGCAATCTAAAGTGGGGAGACAAACCCCAGAAAAAAATTGGTAGTGGTCGATTTGTGAGTGATGATTCTAGGAAGAAAAGTCCTCATTATAAAGCTTCTAATGGACGGGACCCGACGGGTTCCATGAAAAATAAGTATGATAAATTAAAGATCCAGATGTAACTTTATTAAGGACCTGGACAGATGAGAAGGCGGAAGAGACTGTTACCTCATCGTATCAATATGTGAACGAACTGACTAATCGTTTGAAAGCTGGATGGAAACTGGCAAATGATAATTTGAAGCAAGCCAGGAAGAAACATGCAGCATATTTTAATAGGAAGGCAAAGGACAGGGAACTGGCAGTCGGAGAGAAGGTGCTGCTTCTACTACCCGGAAGCCAGAATAAATTACAAATTGGTTGGCAAGGTCCATATACGGTTCTAGAGAAGGTGTCTAGAACAAACTATAAAATTGACAAAAAGGGGGAAGGAAAAAGTTTATCATGTAAACCTGTTAAAGAAGTATCTGGACAGACCACTCCAGGAAAGCACCCCCTTATTGACCTTAGCTATTGCAACCCAGATGCAAAAAGAACCACTCACCTCACATGAATACCCATTACATCCTTGTGAAACAGCAGCACAGGTAAAAGTCAGTAAGCATCTGACTAAAAACCAGAGGGAGAGAGTTCAACAAGTTCTGGAGGAACATACAGATGTATTAACAGATAAACCAGGCCATACAAATTTGCTACAGTATGACATGAAACTGGTAGACTCAAACCCAATCTGTATGAGAGCCTATTCTATTCCGTTCGCGAAGGAGAAGGCATTGAAGGAAGAAATAGAGTATTTGTTGAAGGAGGGGATTATTTCGCACAGTGAATCATCTTTTAGTTCTAGTGTCGTTTTGTTGAGAAAACCGTCTGGGGAACACAGATTGTGCATAGATTACAGGAAACTGAATGCTGTCACAGAAGGACAAGTGGATCCATTACCAGACACAAAACAGTTATTTGCCAGACTGAACAAGGCAAAATATTTTTCAAAAGTGGATCTTAGTAAAGGCTATTACCAGATCCCAGTGAAGCCTGAAGTGAGACCTTATTTGGCTTTTAGCACTTCGGATGGACATTATGAATTCAATATGCTACCATTCGGACTGAAAAATGCTCCGAGTGTGTTTTCAAGGATGATGCGCAAATTGTTGGATCCCCTGAATAACCCATGTATCACGAATTTCATGGATGATATTCTCGTCGCCACAGAGACATTTGAAGAACACATTGAAGCTCTGGAGATGTTGTTTGATAGACTTCGGGAGGCGAACTTAACTGCTAGGCCAACAAAATGTTGTATTGGATGCAAAGAGTTGGAATTCTTGGGACACACTGTATATCAGGGTAATATGACCCCTGATCCTAAGAACTTGGAAAAACTGCAGAGAGCACCTAGGCCGCAAACAAAAAAGGACGTGCGATCATTTGTGTCGTTATGCGGATTTTATCAGAAATACATCAAGAATTTTAATGCTATTTGTGCTCCTCTGACTGATTTGACTCGCAAGGGACTTCCAGATAAAATTATTTGGACTGCACAATGTGAACTAGCGTTCCAAGAGTTAAAGGAAAAACTCACTAGCAAGCCTATTCTCAAACTGCCTGATTTGACACAGGACTTTGTCTTAAGAACCGATGCAAGTAATGTAGGACTCGGAGGGGCTTTGTTGCAAAGATCATCTTCACCTGATGGGGAACTTAAACCAGTCGCTTATGCAAGCCGCAAATTGAATAAGGCGGAACAAGGATACTCCACAAGCGAAAAAGAATGTTTAGCATTAATCTGGGCAATAAAGAAGTTTCAAATCTATCTGTATGGTAGGACATTTGTGGTGGAGACGGACCATCAGCCTCTCGTGTTCTTGTCTCAGGCTAAGCATGAAAACGCAAGATTGCTGAGGTGGTCTTTGTTGCTTCAACCTTATCAGTTTAGTATCCAATATATCCCAGGCAAATTGAATGTCGGTGCAGATTTCCTCAGTCGGCACCCCTGTGATCAAAATTAGAGTAGTGGCAGACGTGAGGAGTAATTTTACCTATGTGTATCGCTGGTGTTGGAACTTGCCATAGGCATGTTTTCAAGTGGGGAGATGTGTAGTGAAATGGACAGAGATACAACGGTAAAATATCTCCAAAGATAACATTTAAGGATAAAAACATAATGCGTAGGCTGCGAATAGTACATGATCGCCTAGACCGCGGGTCATCACCCTCCATAAAAATTGACTTGCTAGACAGGAGGGGAACGGCGGATCAAAAAGGAAAAAAAATATGACTGGAAAGATTGCGTGAGACTAGAAAGGCTAAGGAGACGCAATGGGGGGGGGGGGGGGGGGGGGGGGGGGGGGGGGGGGGGGGGGGGGGTGGGGGGGGGGGAGGGTGGGGGGGGGTGGGTCGCGCGGGAACGGAGAAAAGTCACGTTTCCCAAGTTGACATAAAAAGTAAGCAACTCGACAGAAGGGACCATAGATATGTTACGCCACAGTCATTTATTGGACGCTTTTGCGCGATACCAAGCCCTTGATTTGAATTCAGCGGCTAAACGCAGATGTTAGGAATATTACAAAAATTAAAAAGTACTTTTTTCTTAATATTAATGTTAGGAATATAAAAATTAGCTGGCCGGATGGCCTATTCTGAGCAGTGAACTAATATGTTCTTAATTTTACAGACGGATAGATAATATTGAAGATAATGACAAAAGACAGTGTTGTTCACATCATCGACAGACTGTATTGAATCTAAAAGTGTCGCTAATTGCACAAAAAAACACGACTTTGGGACGCAGGTGTTCAAATTTACTTAGTATGGAGGAGAGGGTTTTTGGGTGGTAGCTATGTCTAAATATAACTTTTAACGACAAAATTTTGGAGGGGAGAGAAAGGTTGGTTAAAAAATCAAGTACATTTTGTAGAAACACAAGTAGAGACGGACAGACTAACAGATAACCATCCATACTTGACTGAAGCATGACTGAAATGACTTTATGGTAGGAAATTTGAATTTAAAATAAACCTAGGCAGTGATTGGCCACAGACAATCATATCATTAGCGCTCAGACGCGAAAGTGGGGCCATTCTTCAATAGTTGTTCAGTGATAGACACAGATTTTAAAGTGTGGTGATTTCCATATGAAAGAAAGTGTAATAAATTTAGGGACGCCATACTATAGCCAGCAGCTCAGCTGAGTTTTGCTAGCAATTCTGTGTTATTTATTCATAATCTGGTAAGATTGAAATTATTTCCTTATATATTTTGAATATTGTTTCATGTTCGAGTGATTTCATACTGCCATATCGAAATCTAGCCTTACAAACAAGTAGGGATTTGCTCTAGACCCCCCGCCCTAGTCAGGGTCTAGGGACCAACAATGTACATAAACTCCAGAAAGGATTATGCAAGACAGATCAAGTGTTGAGAATAATGAAACATATTACCTATCCTCTTTTAGGGCAGACAACTAATAAATATTTTTCAGAACCTATAGTCTGGGAGGATCTATCTGATGTAAAACCACCATGGTAAATGTGCTGTTTGGTCAGAGAGATCTGACCTGTCTGTATGATGTGGTTGTTGTGTCAGTGTTGTGTCCAGACGTGGGTAGAGAATAGATTTTTGACACATGGCCCATACTTTGATTGCAGAGCTGCGAGTTTCTGTTGTCAACCAAGCAGTGTCTATTCAGTTGGTGACTTTACTCGAGTGTATCTGTGCAGTACTTGTGACAGAGACCACCATTATTGCCCGCCAGCACGGAGAGGTGGGACCACCTGATTTCAGCACCAGAGCTACAACTACCAGATGAGTGAGCCTCTGGTCTGCTGGACATTCACCAACGCAGTTTAGTTACTAATACCCCATAAAAATTCCCACCATTTTCTGGACACTGTGTAGTCAATATAGACAGGTGTGATGAGGCCACCCCAACAGCACAAACAGTAACTATCCTCCCAAGTAGATGACTACTAGAACATTTTAATAAAACTAACTAGTATAGTACATATATATGTACACTATTGCATTTATGATATAATATTCCATGCATTTCTTTCATAATCTCTAAATCCTTTTAAGTTCTGGTCAACCTAAAAAAATTGATCCAGAACAAAATAAATGTAATATAATTCTATCAAAAAAATTTTACACACGTGAGTTAGTTCAGTGTATTTTAACATTTATTAATATTATTAGTCTTGTTAAATATCTGTGGGTATACCTATAACCTATTACACCACACTACATAGCATAACCCTAGACACTTTACGTAGCCACATTCATTAAAAAAAAATTAAGTGTGAGGTCGTAGTGGTAGCAAGAAAGGCCTTCTGACAATTCACAACTACATTTTATCTCAGGAGCCTTCACAGCTGGCCTCATACAATTACAATTAGTAATATCACCATCATACAATACCAGCAACACCACTACATATATATATATATATATATATATATATATATATATATATTTTATATGCTTTCAGACTTCTAATAGCTGAATAAACCATTATTATTTAGTTTTAAAATAACATGTAACAGATTTAGTAGACAATTAGTTTTAACAAGTTAAAATAAGGATGAAATGATGGTGAATTTTAGATAAAAGTCCTCATCGAGACTTGATAGGGGAGTTATAAAAGCCCGTTTGCTGGTGCCTTTTCTTTACAAGAACTTATCTCTATGTGAGTCTTGTCGCAGTGGTTTCCGTCACTTCTTTTTGGTCATGATTGCACGTCTCCACATAACTCATCCAATGTAGGCGGTCAGTGTTGATGCTCTTGTCTCACACTAGCGGCGTAGTAACGTTAGTACTTCAAACTGTCTGATAGCTTGTAACCACGAACCCAAATGGGTTGTGCAATCTCCTCGCACAGTGTAGAATGCACACAAGCAATTTAGGTTATTTGCTTTCGAATCACTTGGCCTGAAATTTTTAATTCCTCTTATGACGGGTGTTCTGTGAATCGCTTGGTCTTGAAATATTATGTATTCCACTTATGACGGGTGATTTTATTTCTTAGGAATCCATTCTTGTATTTATAAAGGCGGGCTTACTTTTTTAAGGTTTAAAGTTTCCCAAATACTTTGATCTGTCCTGGTCCTTTCACGTTTCCAGTCTTTGTTTTTATATATGCAGGTTTACTTGTAAGTTCAAAAGTAGCCCAAAATACTCGATCTGTCACTCATATAAGAATTCTTTGTCTGATCCTTTTCTCTCTGGCTTCTGGAAGCTGCTAATTTGACGTTGCGATGCAATCTCTAATCTGTGTTTCTGATTTCGCTAGATTTTATTTTCAGTTTCCAGTTCACATCACAGATTGTGCTTTCACCGAATTTTCCAATGAAATGAATATTCTTGCTCTCAAATCAAACCAATGGTTAGTTCTTTAGCACTATCTCGGTTGGGGCGTTTAAACTCATAATTTTGCCCGCATGTTTTAAAATATTACACTTTAAAATTCCTTTGCGTGACCTCTTTATGATAAGACGTAATTTTTCCGGTGGCATCTTGTGCAAACAAACAAATCTGTGCACTGATTACCGGTCTAAATGCCTTCCATCAAGAATGTCTACCCAGTCAAATGTATCTGTAATAATGATACCGAGAGGGCTCAGATGAAACGATTATCTAATTATCATCGGTGTTTTCGCCCGTCCCTCTTCCTTAGATAGCAGTCTGGCTTTCTTTATGTCGATCGGGCGAGACCGTCTTGCGTAAACAGGACCATCGCTATCAAAAGGTGGTCAGGCTGATTGTATTGATAAGCGTATAAATGACTGACCGTTCTAATTAACCTGGTCTTGCGATTCATCTGGCGCAACGTAAACGGTTCTGGGAGCGGCTTCAGACCACAAATAAATGAATGGCAAAATATGCCAAATAATAAGCGATGAGTGAGAGAAAGTGAAACAGAAGTCCTGGGAAGAATTTGGAGGAAAGCTAGAAAAAGATGCGCAAAAAAACCAGAAATTGTTCTATAAGACCCTATAGAAGACGAGAAAGGAAAAACAATACCCTCTCAAATTTATAAAGAACAAGCAAGGCAAATTGCTTACTGCCCCGAAGGAAGTAATGGAAAGAATGTTTCTCAGAACTCCTTGATTGTGAGCAAGGTCAAGCTTCAGAAATAATAACCACTAGCACAGAAGAGGAAACCAATGGTGATGAAGATGACATAACGATGGAAGAACTGAAGGCAGCACTGGAGAAAATCAAGATGGGCAAAATAGCAGGGCATGGTGGTATAACACCAGAAATGGTTAAGTACATGGGAGCATCAGGCAACCTATTACTCTTAAGGGTCCTACAGGCAGCGTGGTGCAACAAGACCATACCAAAGGATTGGGAGATTGCCATCATAACACCAATTTTCAAAAAGGGTGATAATCGACAATGTGGAAACCATAGAGGCATATCCCTTCTCAGTGTCCCTGGGAAAATCTACTCTAGAATCCTAGAGCAGAGACTCCGACGCCTAGCTGAGCCACAATTGAATGAGGTCCAGTGCGGATTCCGAGCTAACCGAAGTACTCAAGACCTAATCTTCACACACAGACAGCTGAGTGAAAAGGCACTTGATTATAAGAGTGAGATCCATCTTTGTTTCATAGATCTGGAAAAGGCGTTCGACATGGTCCCCTGGAGCAAACTTTGGGACTGTTTGGCAAGGAAGAACATTCCAGCACCTCTGATTCATGCTACATAGAGCTTCTACAAGTCTTGCAGAAATTATGTGAGGACAGCAAACCATACGTCAGAAGAGTTCAGGACCACCGCTGGTGTAAGACAAGATGATATCCTGTTACTTTATCTTTTCATACTCCTCATGGACGATGTCATCAAGGCATATAAGGAGAGAACAAGAAAGCATTCAGCGGGGTACTGGAAAATGACACAGGTCTCTATTTCAGAGTTGGCATTTGCTGATGATGTTGCCCTGATTGCTAAATCAGAGGCACATCTCCAATCCAACCTGCAAGTCTGTAAGGAAGAGCTGTAGAAGAGAGGGATGGTCATAAACAGCTCTAAAACAAAATCCATGATGATATCATGAGAAGAAAGAAGACATCAGATTAAGCTGGGAGAACAGGTCCTAGAGCAGGTCTACCACTTTAAATATCTCGGAGCTATTATAGACCGAAAGGGAGGCATCAAAGAAGAGTTGGCCACTCGAAATGCAGCAGCTGGGAGACTTTTTCAGGTCATAAATCGAGGATTCCTCAGCAAGAGAGAGGTTGGTAAGAAAACGAAGATGGCTGTATACCACTTCACCTATGTTCCAGTCTTGACATATGGATGCGAGTCATGGGCAATGACTACAACCCACAAACGTCAGATCCAAACCTCAGAAATGAGGTATCTGAGGAAGGTGGTTGCAGTAACAAGAAGAGACATAGTCCACAACCCGACGATACGTCAAGGCTTAAAATCCCACCCCCTGCAGACCCAAGTAGAACAGTCCCAACTAAGATGGTTTGGCCATGTCTGCAGAATGGGAGAAGATCGGCTACCACGACAAGCATGGGAAACAAAGAGCCAGAGATCCATACCCCCAGGACGAAGCAGAGTCCGCTGGGAGGACAACATTAGACAATCTTTGAAGGACCGAGGACTAAAATGGAACCAGGCCTGGAGGAAGACGGCCGATAGGATAGTCTGGTGCTCTCTCTTCCAAACCTCTACACCTCATGGTAGAAGGGGAACGACTAAGTAAGAGTGAGAGAAAAATGAAGAAAATAAGTGATACTGCCGGAGTGGATGAAAGAGCGAGAGAGGGGCACACAAGTACATTAAACAAATGCAGACGTTTCATCACAGGCCCACCGCTGCAGTAAAACTTAATTGACGACACTGTTAAACGACTTATTTTCTTTTTAAGCGTGCTTACATTTTAAGCATATGGACGTACTGTGGATTTGTCCCATTTAGGATGATGCAGTCTGGAGAATTAACTTTTTTTTATATATGACTATTAATTTTCCTTTTTTTGGCATTAAGCCAAACACACTTTAATTTTAATTGTATTAGTTATTTATTTTTGAACTTGCTGCCATTATCATATTAATTATCCCCTGCAGCATCGTTTTTACGTGGTTAAAAAGAAAAGAAGTGAAAGGTTGTCCCAGAGTAGATACATATATTTCTTATATTGGTTCACACTTCTGCTGCTGCTTGTTCAAATACTTTTAGACGTCAACTTGAACATGTTTAAAGAAAGCAGTTGTTTGTCTGAGGTTGTTGGTATCTCTATAGAGTTTGTCCAGCCGACGATCGTTTGTGCTGTCTCTGTTCTTCAGATTTTGGACACTTTTGAAGCAGATTGTCAGTGATCATGTGTGTTTATACTAATAATATAACTGCTGCTTCCTCATGCGTGTCGTATGAGACCAGTAATATGAGGTTGTGCTTGCGGCTGTCAACGTCACGGTCTAGAAGATAAATAACTACAGAAACCATTGCTGCTGTAAGAGTACAGGAACCCTTTAATGCAATCTTCCCGTACGGTGGTCAGCTGTTTGCTTCAAGGAAGCAAAATGAGCTTTATTGTCCTGACAAATTGTTTGCATTAGTTTGTTTTTTTTAAACAAAGTTTTGCTTCGTTCTGGAGAGGCGCGTCCCGTTCAACCTAGTCGGTTATATTAGGGCGCATGTCCAAACATAAAAGGCACTTAGGTCTGGGGTTAAAATATGTTTTTACATTAGTTTATAAAGTGCTTATATTCATGTTATATTATAATAATCGACATTTATCACATTATGTAAAAATCTCTGATCAAAGGTCATGTCTGCAACACCTGTTGGCCACATGCATCCTATTTCGAACATACCTTTGGATTGATCTGACAATATACTCTAACAAATGATCTCATATTACGTGTATTAAATTAAATTAATATCACGATACAATCCCGTTTCGTAAATATATGATACAAGTCTGCTTTTTTATTATCATTTTAATTTTATGTAGTAACAGTTCAAGACAGGCTAAACTGTAACGAATTACTTACTTTATTAACAGGCATGTGATCTGGAAATCAAGCATGAAAATATATCACTGACAGCCGATGTTTTTCATAAATTACTTTGCGGCAATTAACATCGCGTATTTATAATGTTTAAACTCATTTAATTGTCATATTGGTAATTCGCTATATGATAACCTAAAAACAGAGTTAGGTTTTGCAAACTAAATTATTTTAGGTTTTCCAGGAACATGCGTAAGGGAATTTCCGAAAAATTATGCAGCTGTTTTAATCAAATTTTGCAATCAATTGGGACAAGTTAAAAGGTAATAAAAACTTCTTGTTTTTGAACCCCCTGTGTATAAGAAACAGTGGTAGACACAACAACACATGGAGGAGAGAACTGAAGATACAAGTGACAATTATGACCTGTACAGAAGCTCATGACACGCGACTGGAAGACTTGGCATGTCTTTGTTGAACGGCTGTGCTTCTTGTGGAGGAAAGGGTGGATTGATTGATTGATTGAAAAAATCTTGACATAAAACATGACATTTATTTAATTTATTTTTTTTTTTTCGGCGCGTGAAGGGCGGAAATATAGAAAATATTTTAGTAAGAAACCAAACAACGTCAAAAACTGAATGTCTTCTGGTTCTGAAATCCTTCATAACGTTATGAGTAGACACATTAAAAAATATATTTTATTAAGAAAAAAACATATTGTCAAAGGCCCATTGTTATTCCTGAATGTTTCTAATGAGACAAACTAAGAATAGCAATACTGGTCCCTAAGGCATGTCGTACAAGGCGACTAAAATATGAGGTGGTTCATGAGGTTGGCAACCTCATCATGCATAACAAATTTCCACAGAAGACACCTCTGCTGGAGCACGTGCATGCTTGCTGCAGACGTCCTACAACTGGGCTAGCCGCAGCGCTTACCCCTTGCTCCATAGGGAGCGAAAAGAAACAATGATGCCAATGTCAAAACAAAACTTCTGGTGCAGAGAGTATTCAGCTCATAAAGGGTATAAACATAGGAACTGATAAAGTTGTTATTTTATTCCCGTTAATGATATCCACCAAAAGATAGATATAAGTGGATGGAAGCAGACATCATCATCATCATCAGTTGATAAGATCTCTATGGTGTTGTTTGCTCCACTGTAGTGTATGGAATGTCAACTTGACCTACGCAGTGGTGTGTAGACATGGATTGAGTGTATAATGTGCGAATGATAATAAGGGTTCGTGGTGTTGACAAATGTTCTTTCCTCACACTCATGTATGGCTGGAAGTCATCGACACCAACGACTGTGTACCTTTTCTAAAGTTTAATTGGACGTACACACTCGACAGCACAGATAGTGACAAATCACAGGTTGGCATAATACATCATGGTACAGTGGATAAATGGTCTTGCAATGTTACATGGGCACTCATGTAGAATAATAGTATAAAGGACTGTCAGTAGCCAAGCCCTCAGTATCGCCCATACATATATATCATCTGACTTCACTGACTGAGCACGTCAGCTTATAAACAATATTTCAGATGGCTTCTAAACCTAATCTCGTTTAGCGACGATTCTCCAACATAATGTCCAGCACATATTTTTCCATATAATAATATTGAACCGCTAATAACGGGTTCTCATGTGTAGCAGTGATCTCTGGACTAAACAAGCGATAATACGGGCATCCCTTTTCTCTTCTTGAAAGTCACTACATGTTTGGTTCCAAGATGGCTTCACTCGTGAGCTGTCACTCACGTTTGGATACAGATAATGAATCTGTCCTAAAGTTAGTCATTCATAAAACATTTCATTGCTCTGTAGATTTGATCATGAACAATTGACTGCATTCTACAGGATATAGTGCTGCTAGGAATCGAAGTCGTTTTCATCGAGTCAAATATATTCTCTTAGACATTCAAATCGTACCTATCGAAAATGGTGGCTTCGTACGAGAGTTCATAAGAGTGTCTATTATTACCTTGGTATCAGAAATATGATTCTGCCATTCCTTGGCAATACGAATAAACACTGGGGTAAAGCATACACGATAGGTCTAGACGACTATCACTTTCCCCACAAATACTGAGATCACTTTTTCCCCGGCGACAAGCCGACATAGAAAACACAGTCCCTATCGGGACGAAGCCAAATCACACCACACTCTAGCGGCACATCCGCCGAATAGCCTTTGACCTCTCTAGAGACAACAGAACATATAGTTCGACTTAGATATGTAATGATATACAGATATAAGACAGACTCGTCCTACTCAGACAAACAATACACATAAATTCAGGCCATAGATATTCTGAAGCAAGAACAATCTATTATTACCCAAACAACGAATAAATCGCAGAAAACTGGACTCATCCGCGGAGTTCGATCGAAAGAGCCGACACAACTTTCAAGGGAAGTAACTCCATAATGACTTTCCCTTAAGCACTATTTTGTTTACAAAATATTTGCGAACATAACAAGTATACCAATGTATAATATTGTAAGATATCAAAGACTGCACGTAACAGTCTTACCACACCTCCCGGGAAAAAAAAAAATGGAACATTTTTTTTTTTTGAAATACATCTAGGAGCAACGTACAATAGGCTCACAACGCATGAATAATGCGCAGATGAAAATATCAGGAATACCTATAACGCCTAATATGAGGCTAAGTCGACTTATGGAGCGACTGGTGAGAATGTGTCTCATAAACTGAGAGAAATTATTTCTCTACAAGTATATTTTTCCAGGAAGGTGTCATCAAAGTATAATACAATTCTGGCAATTACACAATGCCTAAAAAATTCATATCATCATTTCGTATTAGATATCTTAAATTTATGATTTATGAAGAAAAAATCATCAAAGCACAGCGGTGAATCAACATCAATGAACCACTATGTAGTGATACAATCATTATATTATTAAATTACAAATGTGTATCTATCATGATATAGAAAAGGAACTACTATAGAACTAGACATATCAAGAAGTCTAAGCCCTAATAGTTATGTGGAATCATGTGGGCATCTTGACAGAATGTCTGCCATCACATTATCTGATCCACGAATAGCTCGCACAGAGAAATGAAAAGGTTGAAGAGCAATTGCATATCGAGTAGACCTCGAGCTCTTCAAATTCTTACTCTGTATAGCAGTAAGAGCTTTTTGGTCGGTTTCTACTATGAAATGTGCGCCTAGAAGGAATCTCTGTAGTTTGAGGATCGACCAAACCATAGCTAATAGCTCACGGTCTAAAACCGAATAATTCCTTTCTGCCGCATTAAGTTTTCTGGAAATATACATTACAGGATGCAGAGTTCCAGAGTACTCTTGCATTAGTGCCGCTCCAATCCCAGTGGATGAAGCGTCACTACGAAGAACGAATGTCTTATCTTTAGTGGGTAGCACTAAAATAGGTGGTGTTGAAAACAATGTTTTAATCTTATCCAGAGAGCATTGGCATTCCTGAGACCAGTGGACCACATTAGGCGAACCTTTCTTTAGAAGTGTTGAGAGAGGTGCCATGATAGAGGATAGATTCTGAATGAATCTGCCATAAAATTGAATAAGACCTAACAGACTTCTCACCTGTTTTTTAGTCTTAGGGATTGAGATGTTAAGTATCTTACTAGTATTATGGTCCTCTGTCTTTAGGAAACCGTGACCAACTCGGTGGCCTAGGAAAGAAATTTCGCTAAAACCAATATAGGCTTTAGAGGGTTTCGCTGTCAGGTTGTGCTCACGCAAAGTAGACAGCAATTCATCTAACCCTGAATAGTGATCTTCCCAAGTATCGCTGAAAAGACAGATGTCGTCTAGATATGCAATGACATCTGACCGATAAGATAGGATTCGGCGCATCATGCGTACGAATGTAGCTGGTGCGTTCATAAGACCGAAAGGCATAAAATTCCATTGGAACAAACCTCTAGGTGTTGAAAAAGCCGCGAGAGGTTTGGCGCGTTCAGATAAAGGAACTTGCCAATATCCTTTAGACAAATCAAGTTTAGTGAAAAAATGAGATTTGGAGAGTCGAGTAAGTAGCTCTTCCAGTAAAGGCATAGGTTCGGCATCGAACTTCGTTACTTGATTCAATTTTCGATAGTCAACGCAAAGACGTATGTTATTGTCTTTTTTACGAACAATAACCATCGGCGAAGAATATGCAGAGGTGGATGGTTCGATTATTTTCAAATCTATCATCTCATCCAACTCTTTCTCGACCTGTGCTTGAAAATGTATAGGTATAGGATAAGGTCTAACCCTAATAGGAGTATGGTCAGTTAGAACAATGTCATGTTCAATGACATGCGTTTGTCCAGGGATGTCAGTGAGTACATCCTGAAATGTTTGCAACATAGTTGAAACTTGTCGCTGTTCTCCTAGAGACAAATCAGGAGAGACAGTAACGTTCTTCCATGATTCACTAGAATGAAGTGGGATCATTGGAAGAGGGAGATTTACATCTGAAAAACTTGTTTCCTCATCCTGTATCACGGACAGTGATGAGTAATGACCATGTTGTACTGGAGAATTGTCCGTTGCTTGGAAAATGGGTTGCAAATAATCCGGACGTTCATGGAATTCAGTAAGCATATTGATGTGGAAGGTTTTATGCTTCCCATCAATATCGACAATATAGTCGACATCGGAAATTTTCGATATTATATCGTACGGGACTTTCCAAGAAATAAGTAATCTGTTTTCCCTACAAGGTAGTAATACAAATACTTTGTCACCAGGACAAAGTTGTCGTAAGCATCTCTTCTTATTGGCAAATTGCCTTGCCTTCTGTTTCGCAAATTCAGAAGAAGAAGTTGCTAATTTGCATGCTTCGATAATTTTTTTGTCTCAACGCGATGACATATTCGTAGGATGACTTTGTGTCATCGTCAATATTGTCAGATGTAATGAGATCGTGAAGCAACGACATAGGGCCACGCGGACGCGCGCCAAAGACGAGTTCAAAGGGAGAAAATCCCAAATGTTCATTGGGTACCTCTCTGTAAGCGAAGAGGGCCGCAGGTAAAACTCTGTCCCAGTCTTGAGGATGATCCTCAGTTATCTTCCCCAGTAAGTTTTTAAGTGTTCTATTAAGGCGTTCGACCATACCATTAGACATTGGATGGTAGATACTACTTAAAGATCTATCTATCTGCAGAGTAGACATTACTTGAGACATGGTATCTGATATTAGTTGGGTGCCATGGTCTGACAATATCTCTCCGGGAACCCCAGACGAGAAAATATAAGCCAAAGAGCATCTGCAATATCAGCAGTAGTAATGCTCTTCAGAGGAATAGCCTCTGGCCAACGTGTGCACATATCAACACACGTCAAGATAAACTGATGTCCTCTGGCAGACTTGATCTTAAATGGACCAATTATGTCTATGGCCATTTTTTGGAACGGCCGAATAGGAATGTCCGCCGCCTGAATGGGTGCAGCATGCCGTGGACCTTTGGATTTAACTTCCTGACATACTTTACAAGATCGACAATAAATCCGTATGTCCTTGTTTACCAATGGCCAAAAGAAAGCCGCAAGGACTCTTGACTTAGTACGGGAAAAACCCATGTGTCCAGCACACTGAGAGTCGTGAGCGTGCTGCAAAATTTTAACTCTCAAATTCTTGGGAACCAGGATTTGCGAATGACTTGACGTAATGGAGTCTTGAACCATACGTACAAGTACGCCATTCTTCTTTGTAATCCACGATTTACGACTTGTGTCTTTATTCGGATCACCTTTAGTTGCAAGAATGAAGAATTTCTTCAGAGTGGGATCATCTTCTTGCTGTTTTATAAACGAGTCACGAGAAATTACCAAGGGATTATCTTGGTTATGCACTTCATTATCTTCAGTAGATGAAGTTTGAGGCATATTAAGAGCCTGAGCTCTAGTGACTACAGCGTTAGCAATCTGCATGTTTTGCCTTTCCCACGTGGAAATTTGTTGCGGAGTGCATTCTTTGACTCCGTGAATGCGACCGATGATGAGGTCAGCGATCGGATTCGGAAGAAGACATGCGTGTACATCTCCTGTAAAGAAAGGAGTAGCAATCCTAATGATAGCAGTAGAGTATTTCTCTAATGTGCTGCCAAATGTTACACATTTGACTACTTGTCCAGTGGCACGGGAAGGATCTACGAGTGACTGCCTAACACCAATTGTGGTGCATCCAGAATCAAATAGCACAGAGACTGGATTGTTATTCACTAAACCCTTATGTAAGACAAGAGAACCTCTTCCATCATGCGCGACTGATGCCGGAAGAGCAGGAAGAGGATGGCCACAGCTTAAAGTAGACACTGTGGTTGGCTCAAATAACGTTTTGCATTGGGGGCACTGAGATGCTCTCCCAAAATCAAAAGCGGCACATGCCATATTACTAGCATCATTATTATCTTTACTCTGTTTATAGGCTTCATTGGACTCTTGTTGTGCAGAGTTTGCCTGAAAATGTGGTTTATGTCTTTTGTATTGAGATCTACCTCGGTTATTATCACCTCTGTAGTTATTGTTACCTCTATTGTAACCCCTATTTGGGTTTGAGTCATAGTTCCCTTGGTTACCAATATCATATTCATTATAATGAGTATCTCTGTAATTATGATCTTGTTGACTCCAAGACGGATAACCCTGATAGTTTCTATAATTACTTCCTCTACGGAAATTCCTATAATTATGACCACCCCTGTGTCGAGAGCTATCAGCTCGTCTCCAGTTCTTTGAAGAAGAACCCTGAAATGATTGGTTACCTTGGTTTTGATAACTATTATGGTTACCTTTTTTATCAAATCTGTTTTGAGGTCCCTGAAATCTGTGTGAATAATTGGGATTGTATGGTGTTGCTGAAGCAACTGGCATACTCTCCTTAATCTTAGTGTTGCCAAAAGTCACGTCGGGGTGTGCAGTGACATATTGGGAACAATATTCTTCCATTTCTTTTAGAGATTTAGGTTTACGCTCATGTATAAATTCAAGGAAAGGTTTGTTCACACATGACATAATCTTATCTCTGAGCAACAAATCCATAAGTCCTTCATACGTTTTTTTCTGTTTTGGAAAGCTCAATCCAACGATCAGCTGTGAGACGTGCATTTGCAGTGAATTCTGAGAATTCTACACCCGTCTCAGGCACCATCGTTTTAAATAAAAGGCGATAGCCTTCCTCACTTAGCTGATATTTTTTTTTATCAAAGCCGCCCTAATGACATCATAATTATCCTTATCTGCTTCTCCTACAAGGCATAATCTAGTCAAAGATTCACCTTTCAAGTTTTCTGATAATTGATTAGCGTATTGTGATTTATCCACATTATGTGTACGACAAGAACGTTCAAATCTATCCAGCCAGAATGTAATATCGTCACTGGACTGATTGAACGGTGGAACCTTAACCTTGTAA
The DNA here is from genome assembly GCA_024509875.1 of Oreohelix idahoensis. Taxonomy (NCBI): domain Eukaryota; kingdom Metazoa; phylum Mollusca; class Gastropoda; order Stylommatophora; family Oreohelicidae; genus Oreohelix; species Oreohelix idahoensis. The sequence continues at coordinate 50,995 of JAMPIV010000091.1, forward strand.
GTAGAAGGTTTACCATTACCACTAGACGCCTGATTAACATTACTCATACTTGTCAATCTCAATTTCTCTAACTCAAATTCATGTTCTCTTATTGCTTTTTTCTCTTCAGCATCTAATCTTTTTTGTTCAGCATCCCTGTCTAATCTTTTTTGTTCAGCTTCCCTGTCTAATCTTTTTTTGTTCAGCTTCACTGTCTAATCTTTTTTGTTCAGCTTCCCTGTCTAATCTTTTTTGTTCCGCAGCAGCTTCTCTTTCTAATTTTTTTTGTTCAGCTTCAAATCTCCTTTCCTCCACCTGCATCTGTAATTTCTTTTGTTCAGCAGCAGCCTCAGCTTCTCTTTCTAATCTTTTCTCTTCTGCCATAGCTTTCCTCTCTTCTGCAGCGGCTTTTTTCTCTTCTGCAGCTAATGCTTTGTCATATTGAGCAACAGCCCATTGTTCTAATTGTTGACCAGTCTTATCAAGGGCTTTCCCTTGTGTAATGAAGTATTCCAATGTAGACATGATGTCTAACAATAATACTAATCACCTGAACTAATAATAATACCACAAGTTCTTAATGACTTGATTAATCAGTATACTATCCCAATATCTGTGGGTCACAAGCCTTAATAAGGTCTTGTATAACAGTAATAATAATCAGGTACTGGTTTATACCATAATCCAAGTGCAGTGCACAGGCAATTGTGTCTTATGAAATATACCTATATAAAACATATGTCAACCAACAGAATACATAAAGTACAAATAGGACTGACAATACAAGAACGTTTGCAGAAATCAAAATAAATCAAATAGGGAAATCAATGAAAATAATCACTGAATCTGCAAAGAATAACAACACCAATGACGTCACAGTATATGAATACAAATTGTGAATAGAACTGAAAGATAGAAAAGGTTAGACCAACAAATTACAAACAAATCAAAACAAAACTAAAGAACAAAGAAATATTACAAAAATAACAATAATTACAGACTTCACAGCTAACACAAAAGCAACAGTTGTCGCAGCAAATTTTCAATCAAGAAAATTGCACCTATAGAAAACGCCCACAACGGACCCTCTATGACGTGGGATATTCTGTTGTGAGGACGCCGCCCAACCTTAAACACAACCCGCTGACATAGAAACTAACATGCTATACAAACAAATAACATGTAAACATAAATATATATAAATTATGTGTATGATAGTATGTGTTGCAAAATAGGCTCAGTTTTACAGTAATGGCAAAGTTATTTTTATGAAAATAAACAAACTGCCACTTTATTCAATTAAACATTCTGGCCTTAAATATTAAAGTTCATATATAGAAAACAAGAAGATCCATCGATGAAAATAGGACTTCTTAGTTCACTAATACTGTCTTCCTGTTGATATTGACAAGAATTGATCCAACTGTTCTGTGAAACTCTGTAATGTCTAATGTAAAAATGTCAACAACGCTGACCTACATACTGCATTCACTTGACAGGTCACGTGACGAAGTGTTGACAAAGAGC
>JAMPIV010000091.1:57500-256231 GCA_024509875.1 Oreohelix idahoensis
ATCAATTGTAACATTTTTAGCATCCAGATGTTTCACAATACTGGAAGTGTTTTCCTCTTTTAATTGTGAACCCCAAGCTGACGGTTTCTACATCAACTACTGGCGGTGACATTTATTCATCCAGGAAAAAAAACACACACCAGATTCGGCGTTCACCTCGCTAGTCATTATCTGTTAGAGGATGGACTGGGGCCAATTTGGGAATTAAAAAGCTGACATTTTATATGTAGTCAGTAAATATTGCAATTCCAAGGTATATCACCAAGAGTAGGTAAGCGTGATTGAGTGGCCACTGTATGAAAGAGAGAGTGAATAATTTTTTTTTTTTTTTACAGGGACTTTGTCAAAATTGGATTTGCTTAAACTTGTTAACTTTACTAGGAGGCATATAGTAGGACTTGTTTCTTTACTGTCTATTCTGTAACATAGTGCTAACCTTTGGGTTATTAACTTTTTGATTTCTTTTCTCCATAGGTGAAGGGCACATTTATTCTGTTATTTTTATATGTATGTAAATCTGATTTTATTTGATCTGTCTTTAGATATTTGATGTTGTCAAGTTTAAATGATAATAATTTAAAAAAGAAACGTAACTTTGTGTGTTGGTCAGACCCATATCCAATTAACCGTAGTTTTTTCACGTTTGTGTGTCTTGTTGTCGCATAGCTGTGTGTGTGTAGTTAAACCTATATTTGTATGTATGAGGAGGGCAAGGTTGGTCTTGTTCTAACTTATAGTCGTATAGACAGCCTGGAATAGAGAAACTTACTCATTCCAGAGACACATCTTTTCCTTAAACTATCACCCCGTGAAATCTGTTTCTCACACCTTTTTCTCACGTACTTATCAACATCCACTCTACTCAGACGGGCTAAACATAACTCTCAACATTTCTGTACAACAAGATAGTTAGATAGATAGATAGATAGATAGATAGATAGATAGATAGATAGATAGATAGATAGATAGATAGATAGATAGATAGATAGATAGATAGATAGATAGATAGATAGATAGATAGATAGATAGATAGATAGATAGATAGATAGATAGATAGATAGATAGATAGATAGATAGATAGATAGATGGATGGATAGATAGATAGATAGATGGATGGATGGATGGATGGATGGATAGATAGATAGATAGATAGATAGATAGATAGATAGATAGATAGATAGATAGATAGATAGATAGATAGATAGATAGATAGATAGATAGATAGATAGATAGATAGATAGATAGATAGATAGATATGTGACGTATAATGGAAAGAGGGCCTACACTAATCTGACACTCTTCTTGTGTTCTCGTAGCGTTCTATGATTTGCTAGCAAAACCATGCATTTACAACCTGTGTTTACTCACTTTTTCACCCACGCCTCTTTTCTTTGAACATAATCAAAAGAAGCTTACAAACTTTCGTGACCTGTCAGTCATAACAGGTAGCGAATCAGGTTTGTTTACCTGGTCTCCTCATGCGAGCCTATCTCTTAATCATGCGATACCTGACAGACCGCACGTGAAGTAGACTCACGGGCAAAATCTTTTCCCGAGACCCTTTGAAGTTCGTACTCGGACTCTTTGATCTCGGAAGCGGGCATTCTTACAGAGAAAATCTTCGAGAAATCCGTTACCCGTGTAAGTCTTTTGATGACGATCGAAAGCGATTGACGGAAGGCCGATCGTAAACTTTTATCTGGGGAACTCATGTTTCTGATTCTCCGGTACACACAATAGTGTGAAAGATAACATCATCTATAGATCAGAGAAACATGATGATATATAAACTGTGTTTTCTTAAACCTGCTATCAGTTGTCACTCAGAATATTGGATAGTCTAAACACGTAGATCTAGAACCATTATTTAAAATGTATTAAAAGCATTCGTGAGGATATTTCCTTCTGATATTCTGGTAATAGAAATTAGTGTTTATGTGTTTAAAATTGTTACCTTTTACCAATTAAAAGTGTTAGCTTTACCATTATAATTTACTTAGATTTTCTAGCTGGTAAAACTAGTGAAATAAAATAACGCGTAGCTATTTTATACCAGATGTTCAGTTGTAATGTTAATTTTCACCACCCGCTTTCTCACACAAGAAGAGACGGTTTTAGTTGACTGATTTATATGCTAGGCGCGACGAATAGTGACAGAAAAGAATTCACGTTATATTTCATTTTGTGTATTTAATTATAAGTGCCTATTATTTCATACTATACGATGACAAACAGACGCCGACAATTTAATAGCTATCAACGACAGGCGATATTTATGTAAGGGCGCGTATGGGTTATTGAATAATAATTAACATTGTACGCTGTCGTGAAACATTCTAAATCCACATATCTAAATTAAAAAGGTAAATGTAAAGCCTAACGAATTAATTTAATAAAAGGAAAGAAGAATGGTAAAGAACAGTGCTGTCACAATGACGGTACTCGAGATCCCCCTTTTTATGCTCCGTCTGCAAAATTGTAACGCTTTCACGTTTGATAGTAAAGCCTACAGCAGCATACATGCATTTCTAAAAATAAAACGTGTACTGTATTTCTTAGAAAACCTTGAGATAGACACACTGCGTAATGACCTAGATTAATATTCCATTAATTTCATTTTATACACTGCGTAATGAAAAGACTGATGGACTTAGAGAGAGAGAGAGAGAGAGAGAGAGAGAGAGAGAGAGAGAGAGGGGGGGGGCTGAACGGAGGAACACAGGCAATACTACCACAGTCTCGCGATATAAAATTAATGCCACCCCACGCAGGCTTGATTTTTTTCAAATAAACAGGGACAAAAAACACTACCAATACACGGTTAGGTTTTAAAAAACATGGTTAATGCTTATTAGGAAACATGACATTCTACTGATTTATGTCTAAGCTCCTGACATTAGTCTGACAGTACAGAAGACACCCCATCGTATCGAAGTAAACGGGTGGTAGAAGAAAATACATATTTTGAACGCAGCCACTTAGCTCCATTAAATTTATATATTTGGGTTCCTTAGGACTTGCTGACAAAGAATATGTTAAGTGTTACGCAAATAGTCTAGGAATTAACAAATTATAGCCAAAATAAAATAGTGAGGTTGTCTGACAGCACCAAATCATAATTGCTCAGTGGCATGTTTTGAAACCACCATTTTACGGGAAATAGGCGAACAAGTTAAATCCGATTTGATTGGTTAGAAGAATATGTAAGCCTAAACATGATTAGTCGATTGCAGATACTATTTTTGGTTGTTACGGGAAACGGTAGGAAGAGTACTTTTTTTCAAATACTTTTGTAAACATGGTATTATTGCCTAGACCATTTAATATAGTCAATTAGGAGCGTCTGTTCAGTGCCACATTTTTAAAATAAACTTACTGAGAAGCAAGTGCGTTGAGATCCAGCTCATATTTTTCTTATGAAAGCCTGGGACAAAGGCAGATCGAAATTGTGCCATAACTCATTGCCAGTCAACGTATTTTGTTTAATATTTCCATGAATTGTGGTAAGCTTGACATATTTGATATCTTTTAGATGAAAATTGAATGTGAATTGATAATTTATGTCTGTATGTGTGTGGTTCAGTAGCAAACATGAGGCAAAGTCTAGATATTGCTCCAACCTGAACAAAACTTGTCGGAGAGGAATATATCTGCATGGAATGGTCAAAAAGCACTATGACACCTATCTTATTGAATAGAAGGAAATAATGCTGAAATTGCAGAGGCGTTGTAACCATTAGGGAGAGGAATACTGGTGAATGTTGTTACATGAGAAGCTAACAGTTGGCCTACCGCGCTGAACTCAGTGTTTGTTATGTATTGTGCTTCAGTGTGGAAATAGATTATAAATTAGTTCTGAAGTAGGAGGTACAACCTTCTTGTTTCAGGGACCGTGGTCCTAACGTATTGAAGCAGCACCTGGTCTGAGTTTTGCTGAACCCAGAGGCTGGTAGCATACTCCTTGGTCAAGATAGCGACCAGTAGTGTTTCTCAAGGAAACGGTGAAGCAAGCGAGCAGTGGAGACTGTTTCCTGCCGCCCACACAGAAGATAAGATTCGTGGCCAGAGCAGCTCAATCTTGTGTATACCCCCTCTAAAAGTGACTTTACCTTAATTCAAGAGGGACATTTATTTGTTTCGAATCAAAAGAAACTGTGAACCTTACCAACATTAATTCCACCAGAAACAAACACTTGAAGTCATGATGACAAACAACAACATAGCTTGAACAGCCAGTATTACCTCATAGTACTACATCACAACTTACACACATATTGTAATAATAATATATATCAATACAAAGATTCTATCTATAAATTGTGTACATATAACTTTTTATTACATTTGATTGTGATTCCTGGTTCACTTTGTAGTTGAATCAGGATATCTAATATTTGAAGGAATTAATACATATATTTTTAAACTTTAACACGTGACTCATTTAAGATAGTCTTATAGAGTGTTTTATGTGTGTGAGTGTCACAGTGTTGAAAAGTATTGTGAATTAAATTAAATTGTTTATCTGTCTGTTGGTTGTTGTGAACATACACTTCATCATTATCATAACCCTGGACATTCAACGTAGTCATCACAATATTCCAGAATAAGTCTGACTGGGGTATAAATGTGGTAGCAAAGTAAGGTCATCTATAATACACCACACTTATTAGATACAGATACCTTCACAGCTGATCTCAGTCAGTACACTAAGTCCCCTATAAATATTTATAACATCCCACTTTACCACATATATTGGGGTCTCGCTCCCGGGATATTGAACCTTCCCCTAGCATATATATTGGGAGTAAATCACTTCTGGAAATATAAAAATTAAAAAGGTATTCTTGGGTGGAAAAATAAGGTTGAGCTCTCAGTGCCTGTGGTTGTCCTTAGATAATTATTTATAGATTGAATTGTTTACATTTGCCTGTTAGAAAATGGCGGACCTGGCGAAATTTCGATCTGCTGCTGTGCAGGCTGCTAAAGAGTTAGGAATGGACGGGCAAGTTATGATTGCCTATGTCACTACTGAATGTGACAAATTTATTGAACGTGAAGAAAAAAGATTAGAAAAAGAAGCAGAAAGGAAATTAGAATCTGAAAGATTAGAAAAAGAGGCTGAAAGAAGGCTAGAGGCTGAAAAAGAAATTAAGAGGTTGCAGATTGAGGCTGAGGCTAAGGCATTGGAGGCAGATAGGGAGATTAAAAGGCTCCAATTAGAAGAACAAAAGGCAGAAAGAGAAGAAAAGAGATTAGCTGCAGAAAGAGAAGAAAAGAGATTAGCTGCAGAAAGAGAAGAAAAGAGATTAGCTGCAGAAAGAGAAGCAGAAGAAAGAAGACAGACTGAAGAGAGGGAAGCAGAAAAGGAGGAGAAGAGATTACAAAGGGAGCACGAGTTACGACTAAGGGAGTTGGAATTTCAAGGCCATGCTCCTGAAAATGGTGCCAGTCCCTTTACCTCTGATGCCACTGCTAGTCAGGGAGCCTCAACCTCAGCTATGAATTTTCATTTAGATCATTTTGTTGAGAAAGAAGATGATATCGAGAGCTATCTAAATAGATATGAACTATTAGCTACCACGTATGGGTTAGAGAGAGAAAGGTGGAGCTTAAAGTTATCTCAAGGGCTTCGTGGTACGGCTTATGAAGTTTTTGCCAAACTGAGCAGAGATGATCAAGAAAATTATGACATGCTAAAGCAGGCTCTTTTGTTAAGATATGAAAAGAATGCTGAGTTTTATAGAAAAAAATTTAGGAATGCTAAACTACTGTCAGGTGAGACATATCACCAGTTCTCTGCACGGTTAGAGACATACTTGGAGAAATGGACTTCTCTGGGGAAAACCCAAGATCTTAAGGAAACGATCCTTATAGAACAACTAAGAGAGTCCATGGCTCCAGACCTGAGAAAGTTTCTCATGGAACAAGGTGCAGAGAGGCTGGGTGAGTTACTAAATGTTGCTGAAAGGTATCAAGCAGCTCAGGCAGAGGTAACAGGTAATAAGAAGAAACAGGTAGATAATTTTAGGGCACCACAGAACTTTAATAAATTTGATCCTAGAGATCAGAACAAAGGTAAGCACCAGTTTGATAGGCCACGGTATGACAATAAAAGTAAAACCCCACAATTCGATGAAAGAAAATTTGATGAAAGAAAATCTTTCAACCAAGGAAGGAGGTGGTGTAAAAATTGTAAGATGAACAATCATGACACTGACCATTGTAGAAGGAAACCTCCTCATTGTGCTGCTATGACATCTGGAAAGAAGGGAAAAAAGGTCAAACCTGCGGAACTACAGGAACCATACCACCCCCCAGTGTGTGAAGATGTAATCTGTAATGGTGTCACCATAAGGTGTTTATATGATACAGGTTTAGATTATGATTCCGTTGTGAGTTCTCACCTGGTGCAGGCAGATCAATACACCACAGAAACAGTGGAGATTCAAACTGCAACCAAAGATGTAGCGACCATGACACTTCCAGTCGCCCGGATAAAGGTGAAAACGCGATATGTGGAAGGAATCATAAAAGCAGCAGTGATAAATGAGCCAATCTACCCTCTGATATTGGGGTGTAGATATGTCTTCTTGGGGAATCCCAAGAGACCTGTGATATTGGCAACGGTGCAGACCAGATCACAGTCCAAAAAGGAGGAGGAAAATCCAATCAATACTCATCCAGATGAGATGAGGAAGGCACAGGCGGAGGACAAAACACTCAAGCCGTGTTTCAAGAAGTTGCCCAAATCTCATACACCTCCAGGCAAGGGAGAATTTTATATGAAGAACAAGCTGATTTATAGGAAGGCTGGATCTGAATCCAATGGTCACGGACAGCTGGTCCTTCCTACTTCATATAGGACTAAAGTGTTGGAACTAGGGCATGCGATTCCCTTCAGTGGTCATATAGGGATCAGCGCAACAGGACAGCGTATAGCTTGTCACTATTTCTGGCCAGGGATAACTGAAGATATCAAACGATATGTAAAATCCTGTCCAGAGTGCCAACGAGTAGCACCTAAGCATTGGACTGCACCAGCAACTCTGGGGGAAATGCCCATAGTGGGAACACCCTTTGAGAGAGTTGCCGTGGATCGTGTGGGACCTCTCACCCGAACCAAGAGAAGGAACAGCTACATTCTGACTCTGGTGGACACTTGTTCTATGTGGGGAGAGGCGGTAGCCCTGTCATCGATTGACTCTAAACATGTGGCAGAGGCATTACTCACAATTTTCACAAGGTTAGGCTTTCCCAATCAAATCTTGACTGATAATGGCTCTCAGTTCAAGGGGAAACTAACAGAAGAAGTTTTCAGGATCTTCCAGGCCAAACACTTCCAGTGTAGTGTGTACCATCCCCAAGGGAACGGCCAAGTGGAAAGATTTAATTTCACATTGATGTCGATCCTGAGAAAGTTGGCACACGAAAAACCAGATACATGGGACCAGTACCTTCACGCCGCCCTCTTTGCTTATCGGGAGGTACCCCATAGTTCAACCGATATGGCCCCGGCAACATTATTATTTGGAAGGCCAATAAAAGGTCCACTCGAAGCTCTGTTAAGAACGTGGACTGATGAAACGGCAGAGGAAAATATTACATCCTCATACCAATATGTGAATGAGCTGACCACTCGTTTAAAAACTGGCTGGAAACTTGCCAATGAAAATTTGAGACAAGCCAGGAAAAAACATGCTGCCTACTAAAACAGGAAAGCTAAAGACAGAGATTTGGCTGTGGGAGAGAAGGTACTGCTTCTTCTACCCGGTAGTCAGAATAATTTACAAATTGGATGGCAAGGTCCATATACAGTTCTAGAGAAGGTGTCTAGAACCAATTATAAGATAGATAAGAAGGGGAAAGAAAAAATCTATCATGTGAATCTCCTGAAGAAATATTTGGAAAGAGAAAATCAGGAAGAGACACACTTGTTGACCTTGTCCATTGCAATGGAGATGAAAAAGGAACCACTTTCATCATTTGAATATCCATTACATCCCTGTGAGACAGCGGCACAGGTGAAAATCAGTACCCATTTAACGAAAGATCAGAAGAAGAGAGTGCAACAGGTTTTAGATGATCATACAGAGGTGCTAACGGACCGACCGGGGCATACAAACTTATTGGAATATGATATGAAGCTGATAGACCCCACATCTGTCTGTATGAAAGCCTATTCGATTCCTTTTGCTAAGGAGAAAGCCTTGAAGGAAGAGATAGACTATTTGTTGAAGGAAGGAATCATTTCACACAGTGAATCTTCGTATAGTTCCAGTGTGGTGCTCTTAAGAAAACCCTCTGGAGAACATAGACTCTGTATAGATTACAGGAGACTGAATGCTATCACAGAAGGTCAGGTGGATCCATTGCCGGATACAAATCAGTTGTTTGCCAGGCTAAATAAAGCTAAATATTTCTCCAAAGTGGATCTGAGCAAAGGATACTATCAGATTCCAGTAAAGCCTGAGGTTAGACCATACCTAGCTTTTAGTACCTCAGAGGGACACTATGAGTTTAACAGATTGCCATTTGGATTGAAGAATGCGCCTAGTGTCTTCTCTAGAATGATGAGAAAATTGTTGGGTCCCCTGAATAATCCATGCATCACAAATTTCATGGATGATATCCTTATAGCAACAGAAACATTTGAGGAACACATTGACTCTCTGAACATGCTGTTTAATCGACTTAGAGAAGCAAATTTAACAGCCCGACCAACCAAATGTTGCGTTGGATGTAAAGAATTAGAATTCTTGGGACACACAGTCCATCAGGGAAACATGACCCCTGACCCCAAGAATTTAGAGAAACTTAAGAAAGCCCCGAGACCACAAACCAAGAAAGACGTGAGATCCTTTGTCTCATTGTGTGGTTTCTACCAAAAGTATATCAAAAACTTTAATTCCATATGTGCACCGTTAACTGATTTGACACGTAAAGGAAATCCAGATCGAATTACATGGACAGCACAATGTGAATTGGCCTACCAGGAATTGAAGGAAAAGCTCATAAGCAAACCTATTTTGAAATTACCTGACTTAAGTCAAGAATTAATTGTGAAAACGGATGCCAGTAATATCGGGTTGGGCGCGACCCTGTTACAAAAATCAGATGCACTGAATGGGGAATTAGCCCCAGTGGCATATGCTAGTAGAAAGTTGAATAAAGCTGAAACCAATTACTCAACTAGCGAAAAAGAATGTCTTGCAGTAATATGGGCGATAAAGAAATTCAATATTTATCTGTATGGGAAGGCATTTAAGTTGCAAACGGATCACAAACCCTTGTCGTTTCTAGCGCAGGCTAGGCATGAAAATTCAAGGTTACTCAGATGGTCCTTACTTTTGCAGCCATTCGAGGTCTGCATAGAATATATTTCTGGAAAAACAAACCTGGGAGCGGATTTTTTAAGCCGCCATCCGTGCGATGAAAATCAAAGAAAGCACCAGGAATAATATTAAATTTTTCTATGTGTATATAGAATTATAGACTGACATATAACGTCTGTTTTAAGTGGGGAGAATTTGTCGTGAAACATTCTAAATCCACATATCTAAATTAAAAAGGTAAATGTAAAGCCTAACGAATTAATTTAATAAAAGGAAAGAAGAATGGTAAAAGACCAGTGCTGTCACAATGACTGTACTCGAGATCCCCCTTTTTATGCTCCGTCTGCAAAATTGTAACGCTTTCACGTTTGATAGTAAAGCCTACAGCAGCATACATGCATTTCTAAAAATAAAACGTGTACTGTATTTGTTAGAAAACCTTGAGATAGACACACTGCGTAATGACCTAGATTAATATTCCATTAATTTCATTTTATACACTGCGTAATGAAAAGACAGATGGACTTAGAGAGAGAGAGAGAGAGAGAGAGAGAGAGAGAAAGAGAGAGAAAGAGAGAGAAAGAGAGAGAGAGAGAGAGAGAGGGCTGAACGGAGGAACACAGGCAATACTACCACAGTCTCGCGATATAAAATTAATGCCACCCCACGCAGGCTTGATTTTTTTTCAAATAAACAGGGACAAAAAACACTAATAATACACGGTTAGGTTTTAAAAAACATGGTTAATGCTTATTAGGAAACATGACATTCTACTGATTTATGTCTAAGCTCCTGACATTAGTCTGACAGTACAGAAGACACCCCATCGTATCGAAGTAAACGGGTGGTAGAAGAAAATACATATTTTGAACGCAGCCACTTAGCTCCATTAAATTTATATATTTGGGTTCCTTAGGACTTGCTGACAAAGAATATGTTAAGTGTTACGCAAATAGTCTAGGAATTAACAAATTATAGCCAAAATAAAATAGTGAGGTTGTCTGACAGCACCAAATCATAATTGCTCAGTGGCATGTTTTGAAACCACCATTTTACGGGAAATAGGCGAACAAGTTAAATCCGATTTGATTGGTTAGAAGAGTATGTAAGCCTAAACATGATTAGTCGATTGCAGATACTATTTTTGGTTGTTACGGGAAACGGTAGGAAGAGTACTTTTTTTCAAATACTTTTGTAAACATGGTCTTATTGGCTAGACCATTTAATATAGTCAATTAGGAGCGTCTGTTCAGTGCCACATTTTTAAAATAAACTTACTGAAAAGCAAGTGCGTTGCGATCCAGCTCATATTTTTCTTATGAAAGCCTGGGACAAAGGCAGATCGAAATTGTGCCATAACTCATTGCCAGTCAACGTATTTTGTTTAATATTTCCATGAATTGTGGTAAGCTTGACATATTTGATATCTTTTAGATGAAAATTGAATGTGAATTGATAATTTATGTCTGTATGTGTGTGGTTCAGTAGCAAACATGAGGCAAAGTCTAGATATTGCTCCAACCTGAACAAAACTTGTCGGAGAGGAATATATCTGCATGGAATGGTCAAAAAGCACTATGACACCTATCTTATTGAATAGAAGGAAATAATGCTGAAATTGCAGAGGCGTTGTAACCATTAGGGAGAGAAATACTGGTGAATGTTGTTACATGAGAAGCTAACAGTTGGCCTACCGCGCTGAACTCAGTGTTTGTTATGTATTGTGCTTCAGTGTGGAAATAGATTATAAATTAGTTCTGAAGTAGGAGGTACAACCTTCTTGTTTCAGGGACCGTGGTCCTAACGTATTGAAGCAGCACCTGGTCTGAGTTTTGCTGAACCCAGAGGCTGGTAGCATACTCCTTGGTCAAGATAGCGACCAGTAGTGTTTCTCAAGGAAACGGTGAAGCAAGCGAGCAGTGGAGACTGTTTCCTGCCGCCCACACAGAAGATAAGATTCGTGGCCAGAGCAGCTCAATCTTGTGTATACCCCCTCTAAAAGTGACTTTACCTTAATTCAAGAGGGACATTTATTTGTTTCGAATCAAAAGAAACTGTGAACCTTACCAACATTAATTCCACCAGAAACAAACACTTGAAGTCATGATGACAAACAACAACATAGCTTGAACAGCCAGTATTACCTCATAGTACTACATCACAACTTACACACATATTGTAATAATAATATATATCAATACAAAGATTCTATCTATAAATTGTGTACATATAACTTTTTATTACATTTGATTGTGATTCCTGGTTCACTTTGTAGTTGAATCAGGATATCTAATATTTGAAGGAATTAATACATATATTTTTAAACTTTAACACGTGACTCATTTAAGATAGTCTTATAGAGTGTTTTATGTGTGTGAGTGTCACAGTGTTGAAAAGTATTGTGAATTAAATTAAATTGTTTATCTGTCTGTTGGTTGTTGTGAACATACACTTCATCATTATCATAACCCTAGACATTCAACGTAGTCATCACAATATTCCAGAATAAGTCTGACTGAGGTATAAATGTGGTAGCAAAGTAAGGTCATCTATAATACACCACACTTATTAGATACAGATACCTTCACAGCTGATCTCAATCAGTACACTAAGTCCCCTATAAATATTTATAACATCTCACTTTACCACATACGCTTACTGCTGGTGCGAGATTGGCGAGAGCGTTGCATACTCCATCTGACCTAATCTCAGCGCTAGCGAAAGCTGACCGTATAGGCGTAAAGGAAAACACCTGTGCAGATTAACATTAATCAGCACTGATGGAGTGGATAAGAGATCGTCTTGTCCTCGTCTGTGTGCATATATATATATATATATATAGGGAGAGAGAGAGAGAGAGAGAGAGAGAGAGAGAGAGAGAACAGTAGCATCTTTCCATAAATGTTTTTTATTCCTAGCAGACCTGATCAAGAGCATCCAGAAGTCTTTGTTTTTTCTAACTGGTTGATTAATGTTGTCCTTTCTTGGCATGTGCGTCACCAATTTCAATTGTGAGCAAGGACTTGCCAAAGATACATCAGAAACATTTTAACTTGTAAAGTTAACTGGACTTACGAAACCCAGCAATATTATTTTTCAATTTTATCAGTCCGCTGGGTTGTGGATAAAATAACCTTTATCCCCGACTTCTGACAGTCGTATTCAAGTGTAGCATCCAGAATTTACGCTGTTTCAGAATCGGCACTCTACAATAGAGCCAACCGATAGAATCACCATCATTTATCAATTGTAACATTTTTAGCAACCGGATGTTTCCCAATATTGGAAGTATTTTCCTCTTTTAACTGTGAACCCCAAGATCACGGTTTCTACATCAACTACTGGCGGTGACATTTATTCATCCAGGAAAAAACACACACCAGATTTAGCGTTCACCTCGCTAGTCGTTATCTGTTAGAGGATGGACTAGGGCCAATTTGGAAATTAAAAAGCTGACATTTTATATATAGTCAGTAAATATTGCAATTCCAAGGTTTATCACCAAGAGTAGGTAAGCGTGAGTGAATGGCCACTATATGAATGAGAGAGCGTATAATTTTCTTTGTTACAGGGACTTTGCCAAAACTGGATTTGTTTAAACGTGTTAACTTTACTTGGTAGCATATAGTAAGACTTGGTTCTTTACTGTCTATTCTGTAACATAGTGCTAACCTTTGGGTTATTAACTTTTTGATTTCTTTTCTCCGTAGGTGAAGGGCACATTTATTCTGTTTTTTTCATATGTGTGTAAATCTGATTTTATTTGGTCTTTCTTTAGATATTTAATGTTGTCAAGTTTAAATGATAACAAACCACAAAAGAAACGTAACTTTGTGTGTTGGTCAGACCCATACCCAATGAACCGTAGTTTTTTTTTACGTTTGTGTGTCTTGTTGTCACAACACTGTGTGTGTGAGTAGTTAAACCTATATTTATGTGTATGAGGAAGGCAAGGTTCGTCTTGTACTAACTTATAGTCGTATGGATAAGCTGGAATAGAGAAACTTACTCATTCCAGAGACATATCTTTTCCTTAAACTATCACCCCGTGAAATCTATTTCTCACACCTTTTTCTCACGTACTTATCAAAATCCACTCTACACAGACGGGCTAAAAATAACTCTCAACCTATCTGTACGACAAGATAGATAGATAGATAGATAGATAGATAGATAGATAGATAGATAGATAGAGAGATAGATAGATAGATAGATAGATAGATAGATAGATAGAGAGATAGATAGAGAGATAGATAGATAGATAGATAGATAGATAGATAGATAGATAGATAGATAGATAGATAGATAGAACTTTATTTTCAAAGGGTTGAGAATTGGGCACGCAGTTCCGTAGAACTTTATCTTTCAAAGGATAGATAGTTAGAGATTAGTTAGATTGATAGGATACGATAGATTAGATTGATATATCTGTCTGTTTCTCTTTCCTCATAGGCCACATTGAGCTCGATTGGGCTAATGCAACGGTGAGTCCTAATTAAATTGTTAGTTCCAAGAACAGAGCAAAAAGTCTGTTGCCCTGTGACACGTCATATGCTTTTGTAACGGAACGGGCAGCTGGCTCACTTGCCTTGTGTTGTACTGTTGTTGTATTTGTTTGCATGGAAGTATAGTTGCGTATTTCCCTTCACTGGTTGACTGGCATCTTCTTCTGCTTCGTTCGCTCCCAAGTAACCACTTCTATATGTCTTATAAAGTTGGCGGTCCGCCTCAGGCTTCTCTCGTCACCATACATATTCTCCCTCAACTTGGTTGGAGAAGACCATACTGCCACAGTACTCCTCCCATAGATCTGACAGTCTTGAAGGACATATTCTACTGTTTGTTTGTCCTTCCAACATGACGCACATATCCTTCTCTCCTATTGTCAGTTTGTTGAACATTTAATAATTCAGTCTGCATTGGCTGGTTCTGTCTGAATATTATCACTTGATCTTTTTTTGGCAATAAGTAGTATGGTTCTGCTGTATTGATCTCATTATGTTCCTTATACCATTTTTCTCTAAAGTTATATTTTTATTATTGATTTTATCAATTCATATGTAGCCATGTCTTCCGTCTGCAATTTTTATCCTCCTTCTTTGGCAAGTCAATCTGCCTTCTTATTTCTATATATCTTGCAGTGGGCAGGGATCCACTGTACATTCACTGTTTTGAATTTAAAACAAATTAAAGAGTTACTAAAGAGGTCAATAAAATCAACATTAAACGAGCACTCTTTCTACAGTTCATATTGAACAGAGCATATTGTGTACAGAATATTATGTTTAATGTTCTAACCATGTATTATTATTTTGAAACAAAAAAAAGCGGGACTTGATATTCCATGACATCCAAATAACATCGTCCACGTCGTTAGGGCTAGGATTAAAGTTCACGTTTAAGTTTAGTATTCCTAAATTTAACCCTAACCCGTATCCCTTATACTGCACTTACAGATTAGTTTTTTTAAAGGCCGTATCGAATATATGTCCCACTGCTTTTTAACTCAGCTATTATTACTTCGAATTATTAAAACCATTTTCACTTCGAAAACCAAATCTTGTGGTTCTTTCCTCAGAGATTTGTCATCTGCGGACAAAAAGGTCGGACCACGTGTCTTATATCTTGTGTGATATCTTGCCACCTAAAAACTCATCTTTGTTTACGATAACAGATAGTGTTGCATCATGCATACCTGGCGTGTAATCATGGTTTGTGTCACGTATTACCGTTGACTGGCATTTCCACGTACTTGTCTTTATAACCTTTATCTTTTTTTATTTTTTCTTGTTTGTGAGTATATGCAGCAGTGGTTCTCAAAGTGGGCCACATGACACCCCGGGGAGGGGGGGGGGAATGGCATATTTCTAGGGGGTCACAGTAAGGGCCCTATTTCTGGTGAAGTACCTTTTCTCCGACTAACAGCGACTATGAGGGGGTCACAGAGGTAAATAATGCTCAGTAGGGGCCCACGAGCTATAAAAAGTTGAGAACCCCTAGTATTCAGCATGGGAGATTTTCGCAACCCAGAAGCAGTGGGGATCTACGAGTACTTTTAGAAACACAGAACTCTCTAAAGATCTGCCTTTATAACATCATGTCTGTTTTCATGTTTCAGAGTGTATGTGTCACGGCGATATTTTCGCCGAAATATCAGGTTGGTTACGTTGAGAGTGACAACGCTGATATAACTTAAAAACCGGAATGGTAAGGTGATCGGACGGGAAATGGGAACTAGTTTAGGCGCAAAAAGTCATTTTCCTTCTGGCCAGCGTCCGGTTAGGTCGCAAATAGATTGTCACTCACCAGCATTCTTGTGGTGAATTGTACGCCATGTTGGGATTATTATAGTTGTCGCAGAGATATTATGATTAATAAATTTCAGATATCTATTTTTTATTCTACACTGGTCTTTTCCTTATTTCTTCCGCTCTTTTACCCTTTTTCTGCTCTTTTACCTTTCGTTGGCGTACGCTAGATTGTTAGCAATTCGTACCTTTGTCTTCTTATAATTTAGCAAGCATCTATTGCATCTCTTTGATGTAGATCACCAGCAGACTTAATTATCTACGTGAGTTGTAATTTTTACACCAGAGCCAGAGATCGAGTACAGTTGTAAAGTGACGCAACTATGGGAGGTGGCGTTAAGTTAATGTATGGTTCGATGGACAGCGATCAAAGGGGTAATTAAAGTTTAGTACTAGAGCAGTAAACTCGGGAAACAAGTTGGAGCAGATTTTTATTACCTCCCTTGTAACCCGCTCGCTAGTGAAGTAATAACCACGGTGAGAGCGAGAAGTTCAAAGACTTTCCTCGCTAGAAGATCTTTGATTTTGCGTTTTTATGGGCATTTGTAATCCTGTAAGTAAATCTTCGCACTGTCTTTTAAGTTACGTCGGTTCTCAAATGAGTCCGTACGCAACAGAGAGAGAGAGACCTGGTCGGCATTGGTGCGAAGTAATTCGGGTGAGCAGATCTTTGATTTTGCAGATTTGAATGTAAATCTGAACGTAGGTGTAAACATCTGGATTTGAGTATGTCTCAAGTCTTAGACGTAACCTTTTTCCTTTCATCAGAGAGATATTTATACCTGAGCAGTTGAGACTGTGATGAAATTACATTGATACACCGATAAAATTATTATTTGTAAGTAACAAGAAAAATAGGTAGAAGTAAAAATAGTTAAGTTGTGACGCATCTTTTTTCCTCACGCCAGTCAGCGCGTTGACTTTAGCTAGACAGAATCGTAGTGTAAAGATACTATCGTTTGCCAGTTACCTTGAAAATATCGGTAACAATTTTGACGGAATTAGCCTTGTTTCAGACCAAAAGGGGGAAAAGGAGGAGAGAGGCAAGTGTATTTTTAGAATGAGACTTTTGACACAAATGGTTGAAATACACAAAATTGTAGGCAAACGCGGGCGATATTGTTAGCGGCAGATGGAAAAATTCGACACTAAGTCCAATATTTGTTCGTTCCATAAGCACGCAGAGTGACTGGTATAAACACACACGCCTCGGTCTGTCTGCAAATTGGTACATTTTATGACGTCACAGACTTGTTGTTTCGAATTGAACTACACAGAAGCGGGGAGAGAGATGGCGTGTTTATGTAATATTAGCGATTGAAACAAACTCTGGAAAATATATGGAATTCTTTATTTCCAATACTAGGGCCATAAAACCTAGTTAGTTTGATAGCATATGATCTCCTGGGTAATATTATGTTACAATTTTCAAGATCGCCCCATTAGAAGTAAAGATATTGACAAAAGACTAGATATGCCCAGACAGATGAACGAACAGACGCTTGTTTTTGCATTCACTAACGGTTAATTTTGGACGCGTTAGGGGAAATGAGACAAGCAAGCATGTATTCTGTTGGAGGAGGGGTAGACAAGGGGAGAGAAATTATAGGATGGCTTAACACAAAATATATTTTAGCAGTAGAAATCTAAGAATGAGTGAGGAGAAAACTTGTTAGGTCCAAAAATCAAGTCTGTTTTTGCTTTTATTTTCAAAATTCAAATTGAAAAGCTTAGTCTTCCGATCTTATTGGCCAACGCATTTTATATTATGGAAAACTTAGTTAAGTTTTTGCCATTTTGTAGAAAGCTGTCCCTGAAGTAGGTCGATGTGATCCTAGAAGTTTGATTTTTTTTTTTTGTAACTAAAACTAAAAAGTATTTGTCATAGTCTAGCCAGCAGCAAAGCTGAATTTGTGCCATCCATCGCACCTGTGCTTATTTCATTGAATTCTGGTAAGAAGAATATCTATATTATTATGTAATATGTGCAAAGGCAAAAAGTGGGAAAGTTTATGACATGCCTAAAGAGACAGTTTGTGTATATCTATTTGATTTATGTTTGAATATTGCAATGTTGGAATTAAAATTTATTGTAGGACTAAAGTAAAAAAGCAAGCCTCTGTGTTCGCTGAACACTATTGATTGCCTGGAGCGTTTATATTTTGGTAATAGAAGAAAAGTATATGCATTTAAGGAGAGGTACATACTCCTATTAAATTGTGTTGAAGAAGACTATGTAAAATGACAGTGGCGTATCTGCCATATGGACCTGAGGTGTGGTCACAATATGATGTGAGTTCAAAATAACTTAGGGGCTGGTGCACTTGTAATGCACACAAGGCTGAACCCCATCATGTCATGTAGAGAGTTGAGGGAAAAATATACTTACTTACCTAGTCGTTCCCCTTCTACCTTGAGGTGTAGAGGTTTGGAAGAGAGAGCGCCAGACTATCCTATCGGCTGTCTTCCTCCTGGCCTGGGTTCCATTCTAGTCCTCGGGCCTTCAAAGATTGTCTAATTTTGTCCTCCCAGCGAACTCTGGGTCGTCTTCGGGGTCTGGATTCTTGGCTCTTTGTTTCCCATGCTTGTCGTGGTATCCGATCTTCTCCCATTCTGCAGACATGGCCAAACCATCTTAATTGGGACTGTTCTACTTAGGTCTGCAGGGGGTAGGATTTAAGGCCTTGACGTATCGTCTGGTTGCGTACCATGTCTCTTCTTGTTACTTCAACCACCTTCCTCAGATACCTCATTTCGGGAAAAATATAACAGATATGAAAAGGCCAGAGTGTCTTTTATGTTGCAGGGTTTTATTTCCTGTTACCAGCCGGTGACAGGAAAGCTGAAGTACGAGTGAAGACAGTAACGTCTCCAGTACAGCGTATTCTGTATAATAATTGTCAAGTGGAGCTCTGAGAGCTGATGTTCTTTACAGAGCCATATCAACTATTGAATATTTTTTAAGGAAATTTCAGGTTATGTGCCACAATCTGGGCAATCTGACACTTTATCTGGAGAAAACAGTTTCCCTACCCATTAACAGAAACTCTCGGGGAAATGATGACATAAACAGTCTCTCCAATAACTGACTCACATTATTAATTATTACTTAACAGGCTGTGAAACACCTTACGGAACATTTTAATATTAATAGTATTATTGTTGGACTAAGAGTCCTTATTTTCAGTTCACTTTTCAGTGTAACATACATTTTCTTCAGTTTTAAAAGACCTGTCCAAAAGAGATTGCAGGACAGGCACAATAAATTGTACCAAAAAAAAAAAATTTCCAATTTGAAAAATAAACAACAGAGTTATTAAGATTCTATTAGAGAGTTATATTGTGTTGTTTTGATGTACCATCATTTCATTGCATCCCCTAGACACTAGCCACATCAAACACCATAATTTAGAAATAATTTACAGCACCGTGTGAGATCTTGAGAGGTAGCGTTAGGTCCCTTGAGAATTCATCTTCTTCAACCACTAGACTCAAGGTCTTACATAGCTTGACCTCACACGGTTAACACATCTAACTCTATCATTCTTATCTTTTACCATCATAAGCTCTCCAGCATTTTACTTTGCTACAGAGACTCAGTATCCAGTATTCATTTAGACTCCGCAGTTCTCCAGACACATTCTAGCTTCGTTTCTAGATTTGCTGTTTTAAAGAAAATCTCAGTTTTCGTTGGAGAATAGTCTTAGAAGGCTGTGCGAGGTAAATATATATATCTAATAGTGATTGAGTGATTTAAGTGATGATCGCCTATTATATTTCACTAGATTTTCTGTGCCGAAGTGTTTTTCTAGTATAGGCCAGGAATTTAGTTATATTCTCTAAAGTTACTGCATTACAGTGGGAAGCAGAATAAATTATAATTTCTAACTAAACTCATTCGGCTATTAATAAATTTAATTAAACTGCTAGTAACCAGTAAGAAAATAGTTTGACTAACTAAGTAAATGCACTGATGACTCATGAGTATTGACGAAATATATTTATTTGTATTTCTAATTCATGATGACTGATTTTTAAAGGACTAGAATTTATTTCACGGAAGTTTTAACGATGAGACTAGCTCTAAGATTATGGTGTCTAGTTAAGTTGTATAAACGAAGTAATATGTTTTACGCGTAGGATTAGATATACTATTAGGGTTGAGTATTTATGTGTTTCTTTCTTCCCTATACAGTATTCTGGGTCATAAACCCTAAATCTTACCAGCGGCTTTCAGTACCTATATAACTGAGAAGAACATTACCTAAAGAACATTCTGAATTATAATTACCGGGTTTTGCAAGTGACCTGTCAGGCCTAGTGTTTTACACCCAGAAGAACGACAGAGTACTGGCCCCAAAAGTAATATTAAGAATAAATGGTAACTGGACTTATAGAATATCCAGATTTCTTTCTCAATTTCATATATACGTCGCCCGTGGTGGCGACTGAAATAACAATTGACATGTCCCATATCAAGATCATTTTGTTGTGAAGGAGATTTATCCTAAACCGATTTATGTACCTGACATTCAACTTAACGAGTGAAGTTCCAAGCTATTGTACCCTTTTAACATTAGATATCATAAGTACTTTCCTAACTGGACAAAAATTGAAGTGACCTTCATCAGCCTCCTATTTACAACAGTGAGAAAAACGTTTCCCAACATTTTGAATTATTAGTCTTTTGGAGAAACTGGGGTTTGACTCACCAGTAACTCAAGCTTGGATGGTTGGTGAGTGACTGAACAATTTGTTCCAGATGTTATGAAAAAAACAACGATTAGGTAAGTGCGCGCATGTTGTCTGTGAGCACAGCTGTCAGAGCGAGAGAATAACAGGGATGAATAATTCGTTTATGATTTAACCCATGTAATAACTTTGTATTTTCTCTTGTATGCAAGTTTTGCTAATGCTGTTTTTCCTCGTAAATAGATTAATATGCATAAACTCTGTTCTTTACTGAGAGAGGGAAAACCTTGGACCTTAGCGTATAAATCTGTGACTCTTTGGGCTATAACTTCACTTATAACGGGATCTTGGCAACAGAGGGGGGAAAGAATTTCACCTATGAGTCTATCTATTTAATTGATTCTTAACCTATGTTTATTGTATTTGATTTGATATTCAATATTGTCGATGTAAAGTTTTTTTAAATGATAAATAAAAATTTACATAACTTTATTCACGTGTGACGGTCAGCTTGTTCAAAAAAGATCCTTATTTCATAGATATAGTTTTCACGTATGTGCGTCTAATTGTCGTCACTTATCTGTGTGTGTGTATATATGTGAGTGGTTAAATATATAAATATATAGGCTATATTTATAGGAAACTGTCTGATCCAAACTATCAGTCGTAATCTATAGGCTTGTTTGATTATCTATCAAATCCAGGGAGAGATTTTACCTTCACCATTTCACTTGTGAATTTCTATTTCTTGACCTTATTTCTCACTGAGTTATCACCTATACTAGTCCTATTCAGTCCTATTCAGGAGGGACCAACAGTGATCTTAATTACCCTATCGAAAATATACGACAATAGTACTTGCCATATTTCACGCTGAGTGGACTGTGTGTTATAATTCTAGATGTGGATAGGATCTAGTTTACGTTTTCCATAGATAGCAGAGTTGCAAAGTGTCTATGTGTTGCGAGTACCATTGGCATAGATTTTCGATAGTGAACGATAGTCAGCGATAATGTTCATTCGGTAGGGCAGACGAGAATGTATTATGTTGATAGATTGAGCTGGTAGTGAGGCAAGTTACATTGGTATTTTCGTATTACAATTCATCCGTTTTTTCATGGCCGTGTGAGGCCTTTATTTCGGTGTGCTTATGCATTAAAGGGATCTTCCTGTTACAGGTGTTAATCGTGTTGTGTCAGCCATTACATGTTGTGGTCGTAAATTTAGAAGGACGATCCTCATTGACCCTTAGTACGGGTGTTATTTTATATCCACAATATTAGTGGACCTGAAAGTATGAAATGTGAAATAAGTGCAGCCTATATATTGCTTCTGCATGGGGTTGACAACCTCATTATGTAAAATAAATTGCCACCGCTGCAAGAGCATGAGACTGTTTGGTGCAGACTTCCTGAAAGGGGACCAGCTGTCGTAGTGACTCCATGCTCCATAAGGAGAGCAAAAGAAATGACAATATACATAACTTTTATCTCTGCCAGACGATTTGTTTCCTGCTACTCCATCAACATAATAGTGGAGTATTTAACCTAACTGATATGTTAACGTATGTTAAATATAGTTCAAAGAAAAGATCACTTTCCTGTCTAATGAATTTCACAAGTAAAGTGATGTGAGTAAGCTAGCTTGTGAGGTTTCATTGAGAACGGGGAAACGTTAACTTTATACCTGGGAACACAGCGCTTTTCATCGTCACAAGGAGAGATGGTTAGTCCGACATTTTCGTAGCTTAAAATGTTTCTTTCTTTTCAGTCTGTCATACTGAGATTCATGGACAATGGAGAGATACTGAAGACAATTAATGATCGCCTAATAGAGAATGGCACTGCAATCCATGAATCATCAAGTAAAAGATTGCTGGAGTTTGGCATTCGGCGTAAGACTGGCAGGGATGAACGTATGAGAGGACGCGTCCGGCGTATCTACAACCAGCGCACAACAGGAACAATTAGCATTCATACCCTTCGATGTTTGCTGAAGGAGACTGAGCATCTATGGGTTTGCCCGGGGTGCAATGATTTCGATTCTGAACAACAATAACAAAAACATATTGTGATCTACTAAATCGCCCTGTGTGATCTAGCGGTTACTTGTTTAATGAAGTAAAATATCTTATACACAGAGACAGATAACAACATAATATTCCTCTTCTTCTTTTCCCTCGTTCGCCATCACGCATATATATTAATGACTCTAATAAAGGCAGTAGTCAGCTCAAGGTTCTTGGCATCTCCAAACAGTTTTTCATGGAGAGAAGTGTGTTGTTGCACTATGCTGCTCCGTTCACTGTTGTATGTTTGGCAGGACTGGAGCACATGTTTGGCTATCATGGGGCTGGTGCCTCAGGTGCAGAGATCTGTTGAACTAATCCTTATCGTGAGTATGGAAATTGAGAATGTCTGAGTTTAGACAGAATATTAATAAGTAATGGGAAAGTAGAGAAAATTAAAATCACTAATGAAAATATTGAGAGAGCTATGACTTCTGGGGAGAAGAGAGATATAATCAAATATATAAGGTATACTTCCCAGCCATACTAGAGACTACGTTTTAATATGTCATACCCTTCTCCGTCCTCTCATGCAAAATAGGATTTTCTATTACAGTAAGGTCTACAACAGCAAACATCAAGTGACAGTTAGAAGAGAATGAATTATGACCCTTAGAACATATAAATATATTTATTAAAGAAACCACAACACCAATATAACATAATATCTTCTCTAGCTCTTATGGGAGGGTGATTATGTGTCACAATCACAGAAAAAACACTTAACTCAATCTCTCAGGCAAAAACGTCTCACTCCAAACCACCAGCACCCGTAGACTTTCTCACTACCAAGATAATCTAACTAAAGGGTAGGCCCCCAGTTTTCATGAAAAAAAACGGCCTCCTGTAAAGTTAGCAAATCCTGATAGGTAAAATTTACTCCTCCGTTAGAAAAAAAAAAACGACACTGTTCCACCTAATTTGACATTCAAAGGCCATGGAGAAAAGCTGTCTCTGTAACAGTGTCGAAATAAATCCTATGCGTTCACAATTTCTTGTAGCTGGTAGCCACACTAGCAGGTGAAGGAGATTAAAACGAGTGCATAAATACTTGCACCCACTGATATATATATATATATATATATATATATATATATATATATATATATATATATATATATATATATATAAATATATATATATATATATATATATATATATATATATATATATATCCACACAACGAGGATTTTTTCTGGCGAGCGAGTATCCAATAAGCACGCTGGAGCGCTTCTTATACTGGATAATGAAGTCTTGAACTATATGACAGGTGACGAATACTTGCAACTGACTACTCCTCTCCGCCGTTATGTCAGCATACTCAGAGGTAACTGGCTATCAATTGATTGGACAGTGTTGCCGAAAATGACTGGATGGCAAAGGCGACAGCCCGTATGTGCTGAGATGATGGTTAACTGAAAATGGCTGTAGGTAAATAATGCAGGACGCAAGACTACTGCTTACGTGTAGGTAACAGAAATCTTTGTAGTGTGATATACTCCAGACTGCATGAGTAATGTGTGCTTTACAAATACTGGCTATCGACTAATCCTTTCTGTCGGCATGACCGTATACTCCGAGTTAACTGGCTGTTAATGGGTCGGACATTGTTGCGACAACGACTGGATGGCAAAGGCGGCAGCCCGTAGGTGCTGGAATGACAGGTAATTTCGAACAATAGGATGTTTTTACGTTATCCACGACACAGCTGTATATGCTGAAACTGGTATATTTATGTTGTACTTGATCTGGACTGCCATGTAATATTTGTTATATGGGGAAGTTGTAATCCAACTGAAAGCAGCAATCTAATCAGGAACTGGTAGTGTGACGTAGACTGCCATGTAATATTTATTATGTGGAAGTTGTAATCCAACGGACAGCAGCAACCAAATCAGGAAGCACAATACAACGTTGTGACCAAGGCTCTGAAAATATACAGCAATTCAATATCTCATGACTACCTGTAGCTTACACTTTCTCCGTTATTCTCTCACCCCATATAAAATATAACAAACTTCCACTCGCCGTTTCTCGCTCTTACAAAATCACAACAAACCTCGTCTCTCACCTGCTCTTTGCTCTGTTACACCTAGGGAATCCCTACCACTTTGACTCCGCCCTAGGTTTCTGTTTACAAGCCGCGCAAGGCGATCTGAGGCTAAAACTATTCACACACACACACACACCTAAATTCTCCCACACACTATGGTAAAGCGAGACCAATGTTAGGTATCAAACTATCCTGTGGTAAACCTTTAGCACGCTGCATTCTTTTCCCGAAAACTTGTCCTACAGCTGCATTCTTTTTCACAACCCCCCGATTTTATAGTGGGCGACTTGTAACGTCTATAGTTTTTGTGTTTCTTGGTCAATTGCTATCATTTTTGGAATTTATATAAATAAATGAATGATGAATCTGATGATATAAAATTTGTTTGTGTACATGTAAGTTGTGATAGGAAGAGAGGAAAGGAAAGATGAAAAAAACGAAAAAAATATTTTAAAAAATAAAAAAAAAATTTTATTTTAATTTTAAAATTAAAAAAAAATTAACAAGAAACGAAGAGTCCATATCCCTAGCATCTCAATGAAAGTCATTTGACCAATACAAATCAAATGACGATCTTTTCGTTACACCCATCATCAGTAGCAAAGCAACAAACATCCTCGTCAGCAGTGACATTCGGTCGTAATTCTAAATTTCCTAGTCCTAACCCCTAAAATTATACATACTGGCAATGCCATTCTACTTTCGTTTCCATCTCAGCCATCAAACATACTCTGAGAACCGATATCAGCGTTTATAAAGACAAAAATCTCCTCCTCATCGCATCGGCGTCAGAATCCAATAAAATTATAGCGAAAATGGCCGCGTGTTCGATACCGATTCATTTCGATTGAAAAAATTCACAGAAAATAAACGCGGATAGCCATCACTAAAATAAAAACCGGAAAAGACAGTGAAATCTCTTTCACAGAAGAGTCAATTTTAACATCCGGGGTTAAGATCACGTGCACACACATAAAAAATCAGTTTCCCGTTGACAGCCGCAAGGCCAAAAATATCGCCTCCAGCCTGGAGAACATACGTTACCTTCGTCGACATTTGTCGATCGCAGCGTGCTAAAGGTTGTGACCTGAGTAAAAATTTACTCCTGTAGGAATAACCCGGAAAGAGTTACCAAAATAGCTCTGAGCTTATACTCAATAGTTATCAACTAGGAAACACTCTTAAATGAAATATTACACACATAACCAAGTGAAACAAATAGGAAAAAAATACTATACATGAACTCACTCTTTCTATCTTAAGAAAAATGCCACTCCTAGCTAAGACTTAGTGATTATGGATCGTGGCTCATTTAAAAAAATTCAGAGAATACTGTCATAAAAATCTTGACCTTAAGAAAAAATATTATATATATATATATATATATATATATATATATTATATATAATATATATATAATATATATATATATATATATATATATATATTTATATATTATATATATATATATATTATACATATATATATACATACATATATATAATATACAATTATATATATATACACATTATATTATACATACATACATACATACATACATACATACATACATACATACATACATACATACATACATACATACATACATACATACATACATACATACATACATACATACATACATACATATATTATATTATATATATATATATATATATATATATATATATATATATATATATATATATATATATATATATATATATATATATATATATATATATATATATATATATATAAGATGAATTAAAGTAACACGGGATCTCTATTCTATTATATTAAGCTAACACCCCACTGTGTTAAATACGTAAATGAGTGCTTACCGAGTTAAGAATAATTCCTGCACTACAACTGCTATTAACTCTGGCGTAGAATATCACTTTGTCCAGTGGGAGAATTTTCTTGAAACAAAGGTACTGAGTGATACAGACACCTCGCTTAAATAGCACGATAAAGTCTGCAAGTGGCTTTTGCACGTGCAAAGATCTAACGTAACAAGACATAAAGGTATAGCGAAATGTTTCCCTGGCGACTTTAGATGCAGGAAAAAGACGTAATCTGAAGCAACACTAGGCAGTCTTACGAGCGTTCTGAGTTCGAGATTCTAGGCGCAGGCGGAAGGATGAAAAGTTAGATCTACTTCCCCGTGTCCACGGGTTCTTTGTAAATAAAATAAAAATAAAAACAGGGAACTCGCCGTTCTCTACAAGAAAGGTAAAATAAAAGAACCTTTAGCTAGATGCCGCTGTCCACGTGCAGATGGGTGGAATTTAGCCTGCCCAACGTAAGATTTACATGACCAATGCCAGAAATGCGCTATTATGAGCTATAAGACAGAAAAGTGGGCTTAGACAAAAATAAAGAACAAGACTGGGCAGACCACTCGACTAAAATCGACGGAAATTTCATTCAAATCACGTCGGTTCTGTAGTTGTAATATAGATGGTACCTCAACCTGTACGTCAGTGGAAAATTGTGACCTGGTCTGGCCTAAATATCTGGTGATAGGTATAAACGTATTGTGACCTGTGCATTTTCTGTCCCATTTGGACTTGAATATGGCTTTTACAGTTGTTTAGCCATATCATAAGCTGTCTCTAAAGAAGGGGGAGCGCTGCAACAAAACGATATAGAGACTAGCAAGTTTATCTGTTTCTTCGTAGTCTGGAATGTTGCAGTGACCTGGTATCCTCTGGACTGTGTACTTGTCCAGTGTATCATAAAAATATGTTCGTATGCTCTAAATACAAATAGCAGACTATTTTTAGTAATAAAGGGGTACTTGTCAGCCACTTGAGGTTTTAGGTCACATAAAACAATTTTCATAATGTCAATAAGGTCGCATAATTTTATCAACAAGAGGTTCCTAGAAATTACGTATACAGCACAGTCGCAACTGGTTTTTATTATCTATTGTAGAAGTACAGTTGCGATATATAGTAACGCGACCTTCTATAATTAGAAAGCTTTATCATTCTCAAAATTTAACACAATGAAATCCAAGAAACCATTATACGACTACATCAGAAAGTGGGTTAAAATTCTTAGGAACGTGTTTTTATCAGGTGAACAACGAATCACATTTAATTATAATAA
Source organism: Oreohelix idahoensis (assembly GCA_024509875.1). Classification (NCBI taxonomy): domain Eukaryota; kingdom Metazoa; phylum Mollusca; class Gastropoda; order Stylommatophora; family Oreohelicidae; genus Oreohelix; species Oreohelix idahoensis. The sequence goes on from JAMPIV010000091.1 coordinate 85,071, forward strand.
AAACCGAAATATATTTTGTACAGTAAAAACAAACACAACATTTTAAAGTCGGGCCATGAAGCACGCATGGTAACAATAATTAAAAACCAAGACAACGAAGGGGTTAAGAATAAAGCGAGAACAGACAGACGTGATAACTTGACAATAAATTCACCTATGAAAGGTAACTTTAACAGAAGGGATGAGGTGATTATTCAAACAGCGAACAACGTTACCTTGTAGGTTCTATTCGTTTCGAACTCTTCAAAAACCCAAGATTTCCAAAATAACTGATAAATACAAGTAAGATTATTACCAACATTGTGCTTGCATAACCACACATGGACAATAACTGAAAAGGTAAGAGAGAAAACACCAATATGTTACCGAGGCCCGACAGGGCCTCCCCTGAGAATAGTAACACTATAATCTGCCGTGCAGCTTGTAAAACTTTGACTAAGGAGGGTTGGGCATGGCGACTTCTATCTGATGGTGTAGAAAATTTAAGCCACAAAAACTTTAAAAACAATGGACAAGTCTCAACCGGAGACAGAAATGACCTGGAATAAATCGGAAAGGATGACACAGGACAGGACACTTGGCATTAGTTAGTTGAACGCATATGTCACTTGAGGAGATCGATGGCTATTACGATGATTAAAAGAACACAACATCATTGTCTGTGATGGAGATGTCTGAGAAAAGCAACTAAGACAACACACACAATACAACGAGAAATGAAGAGATCACTATCATGTTCAAACTGCACTAATGAATGAATATACAGAGAAATAAAGACTATACTGGTTTGCTCACTGGTAAAAATGAATCAAAATCAACCAGTGGCACAGGCATATAACGGCAGAATGCTAGAAGCCAGGATTTAGAGGACGATCTCAATGAAGATGAATGGAAGGTGAATGATACCTTAAAGAAACACAGAATGACAGCCTGTCAGCGTAGTGTACGCACGGGTCCAAAACAATAAGTCAATCTTATCAGACAAGCGGCATACCCTCCAAACTATGACCATAAAAGCGGCAACCCTCCAAACTATGACCAGACAAGCGGCATACCCTCCAAACTATGACCAGACAAGCGGCATACCCTCCAAACTATGACAGGGAAATATTTATGTTGTACTCTTTCCGCTTCGTGCTCTGATGGCGGCATCAGGTCATTCCTGTGGTCATTAATCTGGATACGTTGCTTATGAAGCTATGAAGTAACGTGTCTGATGAAGCTATGAAGTAACGTGTCTGATGAAGCTATGAAGTAACGTGTCTGATGAAGCTATGAAGTAACGTGTCTGATGAAGCTATGAAGTAACGTGTCTGATGAAGCTATGAAGTAACGTGTCTGATGAAGCTATGAAGTAACGTGTCTGATGAAGCTATGAAGTAACGTGTCTGATGAAGCTATGAAGTAACGTGTCTGATGAAGCTATGAAGTAACGTGTCTGATGAAGCTATGAAGTAACGTGTCTGATGAAGCTATGAAGTAACGTGTCTGATGAAGCTATGAAGTAACGTGTCTGATAAAGCTATGAAGTAACGTGTCTGATGAAGCTATGAAGTAACGTGTCTGATGAAGCTATGAAGTAACGTGTCTGATGAAGCTATGAAGTAACGTGTCTGATGAAGCTATGAAGTAACGTGTCTGATGAAGCTATGAAGTAACGTGTTAAAAATGGCATGGGGGAGAGATAAAAGAGAACAAAATCAATTGGATTAATTCATTAACATCTGTTTTATCGCAACACATTTTGTAAAATTACGGATAATTTTTTTTTTTTTAAATCTTGCCTTTGTACGTATTCAAAATAAACTTTCTATTACTTCGAATCAGTATTTAAAGGAGTTTCGACTTGAGCAACTAAATCGGCCGAGTTACTGCAAATGAAACGATCTCAGTTCTTTTCTCACACTCACCCGACATAACAATGGGGAATATTCAAGAAATTGTGTAAAGAATCAGACAGATTCCCTTATTAAGAATAGAAACAAAATGTTTAATTCCCCGCTCCATGTAAACGATTGCAACTGTTAGTAATTGTGACCCTTCACAGGATAAGTTGTACTTACTAGAAAGTTGAAGTATAGGACATGTACAATTTTTTGGTTATCATGTATTATTCTCTTTTTTAATACTTGTGGCTGACGAAGAGTGTTGCACGAAACTTAGTCCGTAGCTATTCTACTATAAACCTGGCATAAAACATTTATTCTCGGTCATATCACATTACTACATATCAAATAGTTTTTTACCGTGAGAATTGGTCTATTGTACTCACCATTGCGTTTTTTTAAAATCAGGAAGTGCCATAAATTGCATAAGTTAAACTAGAATAAATAGCTTAATTGATCTATGATTTTTAAAAAGTGACTGCTCGACTGAATTCTTGCATTACATTTAGTAAACTAGATTGAATTTGCACCAGAAAGTTAACATCGAAAAATGTTTTTAAAAACATTTATAAAGGGAATTAATTCTGACTAATCTTGTGATTTTTATTGCCAGTTAAAGTTACTTCCACATTTAAAAATGGTTACAGACTATACAGAATATCTCGACAACACAAGAGCTGTTGAAATCTACTTTAGGAACACTGAGCTCTCTAACGATCAACTTTGATAAAATAGTGGGCCTGTTTTCAGGTTTTAGAGTATCTGGATATTTCGATCAAGTCCAGCTTATATGTAACTTTTTTTCTCTGCCGCACGATCTGTTTACTTTAATCCCATCATCAGAGCGGTGGAAAATTAAAAACTAAATATTTTACCGAACGTTCATTTTACTTTAAAGAAAAGGTCGCTTTATACCTCATTCAGGTCACAAATAAAATAATTTGTAGTAAACTAACATGCAGGTTCTCGCTTGGAGTGCTGTGATAATGCCTTTAAACCTGGGAAACACAGCATTTTTAAGTGCCGGTGGTAGAGTTTGAGACCGAAATTTGCCTTGGTGAAACGCTCTTTGTCATCGCAGTCACCTAGAGATCTACCAAATGATGCCTATGGATCTACCGGTATACTAAGACTGACCAGTTGCTTACCCCTGTGATACAGTATTTAGAAGGAAGGAGTTTTTTTTAAATAATTTTTTTTTTAAAAGACTGGACAGGTAAAGACAATAAAAACTTTTTGGACACTTGACCATAATGACAAGTGACAAGCCACCATTATGGCATGTGTTTGCTAGATTATCAGAACATAATGGAAAAAGACCCAAGAAACTATGGATCAAGGATTTAGCCGAAAATATCTGGAGAGAATACACACATTATATTTAGCTTTCATTAAACCCCCAAGACAGGCACCGAGATTTCCCATTCCTCCTAGCGACAAGCATCATTCAGGGGCGGACTGAGTGTTAGGAATGTCGGCAGCTCCCCGAGACCCACAGCTGAGATTTAGACATTCAGAACCAGTAGCCAATATGAAGTCAGTGAAAAAGGGGGGGGGCTGGTTGATTTTGTGTGTGTTTTTTTTTTGCCCAGGGGCCCCGAGCGCTATCAGTCCGCCCCTGGTAGAAAAACAAACAAGAAAAGGAAGAAGCACACTGTTTACCACTTTTCTCCAGTGCTTGCCCCGGGTTGAGAAATAAGGGTCGACTAAAACAAAAGAAAAAACACGTTAAAGGGAACTAGACAAAGACATGAAGCGGATAAATAATACTTGGAAAGTCCTTGAATGGACAGCACGGAACAAGAAAGTCTGGTCTGTATTATTTGAAGTCCTGTGCGCCGCGCAAAGCAGAAAAATAATGACATTAATAAACAGTATTTGTGTTCATTATAGATGACGGTTTCCGTTGAAAGAGATGTTTGTATCCTCCTACTTCCAATCCAATCCAGGTTTTTACAGAAACCTCTTATTTCCAATCTAGGTTTTACAAAGACACTTATCGGATAATTTAGTCACTCATGAAGCTAAGTGTGCGCGTGTGCCAGCAATAATGATTGTGTCAACATGTTTCACCTGTTGAAGTGCAGTCAGTGTTCTTTAAGACGAATGTAAACAGACTCAGAAAGGTTAACAACAGCTGAGTGGTCTCGTTAACGCCTCAGAACGCTGGTCTGACTTCTCAATGTTAAGTTCAGGTAACTCGCTGATGTTCAGGAGCTGAAGTTGTGTCATTACTGGAGCAGGAGAGGTTGTTTGTGCGGCATTTATTTGTGAATGTGTCAGTAATGGAAGCACCCTCTCAATGGAGCTTTTTTTAAAAAATCTAGTTTTCATATTTTGTTTTGTACTTAAATAAAGCGTAATGAAAAGTCAAACAAGCAAATATTGTGGAATCTATTAATTTATGCATATTTTATTACAGCCAACAGCATCAGCTGTATAATGTATTTTGCCGCGTTTAGTTCTAATGGTCTCCGAGGATACAAAGAAAAAATAGTCCCCCCAGCCACGTCAGGCGACTAATACAGTATAAGGTTATTTATGGGGCTGGCGAGCTCATCATGAAACACATTGCTAAAACAGCTCCGCTGTAAGTACACATGAATGGCTTTGTGCAAGCTTCCTGCAAGTAAACTAGCTGCAATGTTAGCTTTAAGCTCCTTAGGGGGGCAACAAGGGAACTAGCTGCAATGTTAGCTCTAAGCTCCTTAGGGAGCAACAAGTAAACTAGCTGCAATGTTAGCTCTAAGAGCCTTAGGGAGCAAGATGTAAACTAGCTGCAATGTTAGCTCTAAGCTCCTTAGGAAGCAACAAGTGAAAGTTTGGTGGTTATATGGATATTAGAAAAGGAAAAATACTTAAGCCCAACCGTCATATAAGCTCTGGACATTAATCACGAACAGTAAGACAAACATGAACATTGCATGATTTGTAATGGTGACAAAACGTATCAAGTGAAACCTCCTTTTATGAACGGAGCAGCATATGGCAACAACCCACTTCTGTCAACGAAAAACTGTTTGGAGATGTCGGGAACCTTAAATTGACTACTGCCTTTATTAGAGTCATAACTGTGGAGGTCTGAAGGCGAACGAGGAAGAAGATGAAGAAACCCAAAGAAACTTTAAACAAAGGCAGCGGTCGCATGTCTTTCACTTTACCATCTTATCCGAGAAGGACAGGCATCCAATCTCACTACTGTGACCGCATGGCCTTCCACGCTAGCATTATCCCTACTAATTCCACGCTGTCACAGAGAGTCTGGAAATAGATATAACTAGAATGTTAAACTTTATTTTCATTCAGTCCTCAAAATTCGCAGTAGACAGGTTGTTCGTGAATAGAATAAGCTGTATAGCGAAGCCCTAGTTTGTTCGGGAATTTACCGAGCTCTAGACTTCAAATAAATATATCCGCGTATAATTCTAAAGTGTGCGATTACCTGTAGTCTGTTGAGTGAATACTGGGGTAACCCAAACGTTGCCGGCGTTTTGTACAGAGACCTACCTAATAAATGCTTATACTTGGCCTTTGAGCCAGTGCATATTTCTACACTAACTCTAATGTACATGCTGCCTTGTGGCGAGAAAAATTACAAAAATCTAAAACATTAACTTTCCGACATTGTTGACAAAGTGTGTGGTGAACCAAGATTATTTGTTGAGAGAAGTTGTCCACCGGTCATCTTCCTAATTAAGGGAAACCTCGTGTTCTGACATTGTGTGCTCGTTTAAGCCTAATTCTTACCTCGTGAGTCAAGTGACACTAACTTTAGTCTGAAATAACTATCGCATGAAGCAGACGCTCCCCGGATCCATTTTGATGAAACCAACAAAGAAATCTGCAGAGCTGGGATCCGCTTCATTTAACGACAGTAACAGATAAAAAGTGTGTGAGTGTCCCAAAGTTTGCGCCAGGTGGCGAACCACTGCACGATTGTAAGTATATCAGGGCCCTGATGAAAGAACCGAGTGAAAGTAGACTGAAGGATGTTCTTTGTTTGAGTCACCCACGTTGCAACTTCCTTTATGCAAGTTATTGCTAACAATATTTACCATTAGAATAAAGCAGAGTATCAAGTCTGTCCATACCTTAAAAGGGGGAAACCATAGACTCAATCATATGTATCTGTAACTCTTTGGGGTTATCACTTTCTTCTAACGGGACTGTGAGCTATATATCCAGGGGAGGACCATACAAACGGGTCTATCACTATTGTAGCATACCTTAATTCTTATAACTATTTGTATATGCTTTTGATGTATTTTATATGTTGTGATGTAAGTTTACTATGATAATTAAACTATACCTACATTTATTTCAGTGTGGTGGTCAGTTCGTTCCCATAATATCTATATAATCATGGTTATAGTTTTCCCACGTCTGTGTGTCTAACCGTCGTCAATTGTATGTGCGGGCACGTGAGTGGATAGATATATATTAATATACATATTTTTAATAGACTGTCTGACTCCTTTGGACCTGTTGTAGAAGATATGCGGAAAGAGAGAGAGAGAGTCTCGATTTCCGGGACAGCCTCTATAAATTTCTACCATCTCACTCGTGGAACTCTATTTCTATTATCACATCTCACTGTGGCTATCACTCATTCTAACCTATTCAGAAGGGACAAACCCAAGTCTTAATTTCCCTATCAAAAATCTACGACAGAATAGTGGCTCGTTTTTTCGGGAATTGAACTCTAGTCCTGAGCAAATACGAATATCAGCTCGTTTGCAGGATTAATTTTCTTTATTCTGATATAGAGTAAAAGTGTGATGTCTCGTGGTTTTGTGTATCTTTAAAAATAACTATATCCCCTAGACGAAACGATCTCTTTATGGGCGTGCTGACCACACAATTAATAATTGTTTTTATCCACAGCATTTTGAGCATTCTACATTTGAGTTACAGGTTGATTTTGTCGGAATATATGTTGATTACTGATTTTGTAATACTAAACGCTGGTAACGTTTGTGAGTGTATAACATTCACAGGGTTCTGAAGCAGGAAGGTGTTTGAACTAAGTTAAGGAGTGCGTTTCGGACTATTTGTCCAGATTAATTGCCTCCCTTACCCTAACTGTCTTCAGGGGTAAACTTGATAGTGGATTAAAAATTAAGGGATTTTTTTTTCTCTTTAAATTTTTGCAATAATTATTTTGTTTCCACTGTAGAAACTTATTTTTCAGTGAATAATCTTAAATACCATTTATTTGGCGTGGACGTCTGCATTAAGTTCTTTATTGCCGATAAATAGCAGCGATAGTTAGGTATTATATTTTGGAGGGGGTATCCCAGGTTAAAGTATATCATCTTTTGTTTTGGTATTTTCTCGCAAGTGGTAGGAACCAGTGCATTCTTTTCCTTATTTCTTTCCGGACTAAGTCTCAGCCACTGACTTATTATGGCAGAAAGGGCAAAGCTTAGACAACTCCTCAGAGACGAAGCGAGAGGATGGAGGGGGAAGATGAGAGGGAAGAAGACAGACACCCTGAAGCTACGGATATATGAAATGTATTTCCATAACGTAGACATGGAGTGATTCCATATCTTAAAGGGGGGACGTTCTGTCACAGAGAGTTTATTGATCATAAATTGCCTATATCCTCTTCTTTTTCTTTCACCCGTATCCTCTATTTTATTATCACTCTTTACCTTTTTCCTGTATTTTTCGCATCCATTCGTTTGCGAAAAATATTTTCTTCCCCATTCTCAACTTTACCGTTTTCTTTCTCACACTGGTAAACGCATTTATGACATAACGTGTCAGAGAGAGAGAGAGCGTTAAATGCATTCTATTGCATTAGGTGTCTGTGGACGAAACTGTGAATATATTCGTCTGGCCAGACATAGGAGCAGACATATGTCTACAGCATTCCCTGCACCAGACGAAATACACTGAATATTCGCTTTCGCCAGACCTATAGGCGACAAAGTTGTCTGCATTTTCACCTGCCACAACGAGTTGCATCGGCTGAGCGCTTAGGTGAGCCACGATAGCCGACATCTCCTCGATGCAGTTTGAGACATTTGTCTGGAAATCTAAGCTGACAAGGCACTCACTGTTGGCCTGGTCAGCATGAGGTGTGAAAACGCACGAGTGTCAGTTCATGGTAGTCTTCTAGTTGATGTAAGGTGTTTTAGACGGAAAGGGGAGATTATTTCGTTTGGCGAAATAAAGTGGGACCCTTTGTCTGGAAATAGATATAACTAGAATGTTAAATTTTATTTTCATTCAGTCCTCAAAATTCGCAGTAGACAGGTTGTTCGTGAATAGAATAAGCTGTATAGCGAAGCCCTAGTTTGTTCGGGAATTTACCGAGCTCTAGACTTCAAATAAATATATCCGCGTATAATTCTAAAGTGTGCGATATCTGTAGTTCTGTGTGTTGAGTGAATACTGGGGTAACCCAAACTTTGCCGGCGTTTTGTACAGAGACCTACCTAATAAATGCTTATACTGGGCCTTTGAGCCAGTGCATATTTCTACACTAACTCTAATATACATGCTGCCTTGTGGCGAGAAAAATTACAAAAATTTAAAACATTAACTTTCCGACATTGTTGACAAAGTGTGTGGTGAACCAAGATTATTTGTTGAGAGAAGTTGTCCACCGGTCATCTTCCTAATTAAGGGAAACCTCGTGTTCTGACATTGTGTGCTCGTTTAAGCCTAATTCTTACCTCGTGAGTCAAGTGACACTAACTTTAGTCTGAAATAACTATCGCATGAAGCAGACGCTCCCCGGATCTATTTTGATGAAACCAACAAACAAATCTGCAGAGCTGGGATCCGCTTCATTTAACGACAGTAACAGATAAAAAAGTGTGTGAGTGTCCCAAAGTTTGCGCCAGACGGCGAACCACAGCACGATTGTAAGTATATCAGGGCCCTGATGAAAGAACCGAGTGAAAGTAGACTGAAGGATGTTCTTTGTTTGAGTCACCCACGTTGTAACTTCCTTTATGCAAGTTATTGCTAACAATATTTACCATTAGAATAAAGCAGAGTATCAAGTCTGTCCATACCTTAAAAGGGGGAAACCATAGACTCAATCATATGTATCTGTAACTCTTTGGGGTTATCACTTTCTTCTAACGGGACTGTGAGCTATATATCCAGGGGAGGATCATACAAACGGGTCTATCACTATTGTAGCATTCCTTGATTCTTATGACTATTTGTATATGCTTTTGAAATATTTTACTATGATAATTAAACTATACCTACATTTATTTCAGTGTGGTGGTCAGTTTGTTCCCATAATATCTATATAATCATGGTTATAGTTTTCCCACGTCTGTGTGTCTAACCGTCGTCAATTGTATGTGCGGGCACGTGAGTGGATAGATATATATTAATATACATATTTTTTATAGACTGTCTGACTCTTTTGGACCTTTTGTAGAAGATATGCGGAAAGAGAGAGAGAGTCTCGATTTCCGGGACAGCCTCTATAAATTTCTACCATCTCACTCGTGGAACTCTATTTCTATTATCACATCTCACTGTGGCTATCACTCATTCTAACCTATTCAGAAGTGACCAACCCAAGTCTTAATTTCCCTATCAAAAATCTACGACACACGCTAAGCATTTATACGTGGTATAATATGCTACATATAAGAATAACAGACCTCAAAAGCAAATAAGATGTTTTTACACAAAACGCAGTATCATTCAAAGTTCAGTTTGCAGTCACTGCTCTGAGAAGGCAAACGTAGGTCAGTCCCAGATAATAATAATGAATGGGTTTTATGCGCGGAAAGTGGGAAATGAATGTTTGTGTGATCTGGTTTTTTTTAATATCCAATTGTAAAGTTGGAAAAGATCACACATGTGAAAAAAGTCGAAATAACAGAAAGTCGTGTGCAAAATGTCGAAAACAGAAACGTGTGCAGAAATTGTAGCGTGTGGAAAATAGAATGGGACGTGTGGAAAAAGGCGGGAAAAAAGACAAGCATTTATACGTGCTATAATATGCTACATATAAGAATGACAGACCTCAAAAGCAAATAAGACGTTTTTACACAAAACGCAGTATCATTCAAAGTTCAGTTGGCAGTCACTGCTCTGAGAAGGCAAAATTGACTACTGACAATAACATATAGTGACGCGTGAGCAGCAGGACAACTAACTGTGTTTGAGCTGACGTAGAGAGTGGAGCGGAGACACAAACAAGACATCTGTCAAAGAGACGTGACACGGGTGAACCACGAGCGGTCATATAGGGACAAGCACGCAGCACGAAATATCAGAGATTCACACGAGGTATAAATATAAAGTAATAGAACTAGTAACGCCAGACACTCACGACATGTGAGTTCAGGGATTTATGATTTCCAAGGAATTCCATGATTTCTAGACACACGAGGATTTTCTTATCATCAAGTGACTACATAGTTCTCTGACCCTCTGTACTAGCCGCGGTGCAGTCATACACGCACATGACAGATTATTGATCACACTTTACATACACAGACGATAGTGTATTCGTGCAGTGTGTCGTTGGAGGGGGGGATTATCAGAATACGTATAGAGTGGTGACACATGCGCATATATTTTTGTTCAATTTGTTTGTCTATATCTATCAACGCGCGTCCATGACACATTGTTGTCAAGCAGCAGATAGGACAGCATATGGAGACTCAGGAGGGAGGGGGGTGTACAATTGTTCTATAAAGGACAGTTCTAATGAAGAGGCATGAGAAATACTTCTGAAGAGGTCTGCTCTCTTACTAATATATGAGATGAGCTGAGATTGAGTACGCGAGTACTATAGTGAAATTAGTCTACACATAATATGTCTTTGTCTGTGATATTCTCTCTGCCCATAGCATTGTGTGGGCGGACAAACTAGTATATTTCGCTGGCTCACTAGCACACTAACACAAAAAATATCGCGGAACAATGAGACTCAGAGGCACACCGTGCGACAAGGAGGGAGTGTCAGACAACATCTAAGAGCACACCGACATAGAGCTGATGTGCTTCGCGACGATTCCTCACTTGACTCTATCTATTAGCCGAAGTGTCGTCGTGGCTCACAGGACCAGATCTAATATAGCGACTATAGAGAACATCACATACACCATCGACTACAACTAGCACACACATGTCACCACGTCCTAACCAGCGTAATACGACGCAAGTCACATTCTACATATAACCTCGAGTCATGCCTTGTAAACCTGACCCTTGAGTATCCTGGGACTATCACCTATAACGTCATGTCGGCTAGCTCGCAGTAAACGCTGACGCTCTGACTGCAACACAGCTAGAAGTAACTTGTGACAATCTGATACGGCTGTTATCTATGTGTAAAAACCTACCACAATACTGTGGGCTTTGGGGGGGGAGGGGTGGGTGGGGGGGGCGGGGGGGGGTGGGGGGAGGGTGGAGAGATACTGGAGGGCGGGAATAGTTATTTGAGTTAACACGTGGACCGATAATTTGCTCTTACTTATGGCGGCGCGCGTGGCGAGGAGGTGGGATGCGCTGCAATAACTTCTGATAGAGCTTACGCGGATGATACAGTGAGATATAGTCTGTATATTCCACTGGAACAGAGTCTCTAGTAATGATTCCTTGCGTCTTACTCTTCTCTGCATTACTTAATTTTCTCAACCTTCGTGGCCAATACTTGGTGTCGCCCGTCTCGCTCTGGCGCGCGACTGCCCTGTTAGATGTGGATGATATGGAACTCACACACACACACACATACACACACACGATATGAGGTGGTCACACACACACAGACCCAGATGTATTGGGTTACGTTCCGGGCCCCCCCCCCTTAGCGGTCCAGCGAACGAAATATTATCTAGAGCCGCTTTTTCACCTTGAGGTCTGGTCACCGGAGTATGCGAAGAACACTCTCTCTGTCTATACCAGAGGCGTATCTTTCATGCGAGAGCGTACCACGAGCAGAGAGTACGCCATCAAAGAGCAGTAGAAGTCTTTTCTGATATCACGCGCTAGTGGGTCAGTAGAACTGTAACTGTAAGCGGTACGGCTCGTCTCCTTCAAGTTCGACTCGTGGGACGTCCGGGGAGGATAGGACCGCTTGCTAGTCTTTGGTTTGTTTGGGGGGGGGCTACAGTACATATGGGTGAGGGCTAAACGGTTATGACAAAACAAGCGCAGCACATATATATTTTATGATTGTTCTCTCTGGGGAATTTTTCGCACAGTTTGTTGGCGGTAACTCTAGTACGAAGACTCTATTACGAGTGGGAGCACTTCTCTGATTATATACATACTAATCACCGGTTACATTACACGATATAACACTTTCTATCCTAGAATACAGGTGCCTCTAAGAAGGGATATGATCAGGATCTCATATGAGAACTGTCTCCGTGCAGTGTAGCGAAGACGTCTCTTTTCTTTCATTGGAGAATACATCTCTAACTAAAAGTTTTGTATATTTGTTCACTTGGAATGGCTACAGTAGATAGGGTGCTAGACTCACGTTGGAGTAGATTTACACATCAGACATTCCAATACATTCGGCGAGATGCGACTCGTAGGGATGAACCAGAAAGTCAAAAGATCAGTACACAGAAGAGTGCTGTTCTCCTAATAATGGCATCAGAGCGTACAAAGACTAGGGATTATCACGCACTCTGGGGTTACTTCGCTCCCTATTTAAGGATACATGGGATCTACTTACGGTGTTTAATATCACGGGACAGCACTCTCGTATAGAGATTTCATGCTGAGGTTTGAGCGAGAGGGCGGCACTTGATAGTGGCTCATTAGCAGGTTGGCGCATATATGGGGCGGCGTGGAGAGAGCATACTTTTCTTTAGATATTTAGTGTGTAACAGGGATGACTCTCGTCACAATAACTACGGGTTCGTGCAATACTTGCTGGACCAGGCGTACACAGATACTGTCTAGCGATTCAACGCGGCTGCGACACTCGGCTGAAGGCAGAACAGCACGGGCTCATTCTATGCGTTATCAGCGACGGACCAAATTGCAAGTCACCTCGGCAGTGTCGTAAACACTGTGTTAGACCGCGTCGTCTAAATCTAGGAAGAGATCAATCGCACAACATACGTGCGAGGGCAGTAAGAGAGGTTCTCTACTCGCCTAGGGGATTGACCAGCTAGAAGCATGGGTGGGAGGTATATCTATCTGGCATTCCATCATAATCATCTTTAGCAGGAGCAGCCTGCCTTCATGAGCCACTTATAAGCGATGTGAAGGCATCTTAGGCGCCACCGCGATCTGACTGTGGAGCCGCACACAGGTACTGAGGCGGTGGAGGGGGGCTCTCGACGCGTCGATGACTCGGCTCTTAGGGCATCTATATCCAGGCTTGAATTTCTATGACACTATATTACATAGTCATAGATCCCTAGGCAAGAGCTAGTAGCTGCTCGCATGCTCTTTACAGCAGAGGGCAGCCACTGGGGTGATGTAAGCGGGGCGTACTGCTCATGGCACGACGCTATACGAGTTCTAATGTTCGACAAGAGGTGGACTAACATCTGACATCGGGGTGGTGAGTCAATCAATGGTCTAGATACTATGATGCGTATAGGGCTCCTGCTATCTCTATGCAACGTGCATCGAGTGTCGTCATGGTCGTCACGACGGTCAATAGCACTCTGGTGACTTCGCTGGCAGGTCCTGCGCGTGCCCGCGCGTGGCGCTGTATTCTCGCGCTACCGCAGCTTCATGTCTATGACGTGCACGGCTGGTGGGGGGGGGCAGCGCGGGGGGCACCTACAGTTCTCAGGTCACGACTACTCGGATCGCGGAGGGAGTGACGCGGAGTCATAGGTCACAGATGGGCAAGAGAAAAAATCTCTCGTCTATTCAGTCTTGACAGGTTTTCTATCTATGCGAACACTATAGGTATCTTCTCTAAAGCTGGTGCTAGACAGTGTCGTGTAGAGTGGGGGTTCCAGACATATAAGAGGCTAAGATGGTTTACTGTGTCTGGACGTTGTATCTTTCGCGGGCGCTGGCATGGGGACATAGTATGATATTGCGAGGACCACATGGTGAGAGCGTATTACAAGGCAGCTAGGAGAGAATGTAGGGGGGTAGGGTCAGGATATGCGGTATCTTTGTTTTGCCTGTATGATGTGTTCACAGTGGGGGCTCGCTATCGAGGTCGGTCGGAAAGTATTTGGAGGGGGGCACGGACATGAGGCTGCCGGACATAAGTTTGTGTTATTTGTTGAGACAACTAGCGGAAGAGGACACATAGGTTATAAGTTATGTGAGGATATTATTGGTTTGGTAGTGCACATGGTCTTCGGTGTAAGCGAGGCGTTGGGGCCTGGGGAAGTTCACAGAGGACATGTCGGGGATTGAACCATATGTGACGTGGGGAGAGATAGGCAAATTATGGGGTGGGGGGAAGGGGGATGAGCGTCGTGGGATGGACAATGTCCACGTTAAGTGGACGACACATCGTACGGGCTGGGACAGAGTTCTGGGATGGACGAGTGCGGGGGAGATAAAGGCTGACAGACAGACATTGTGCAGGTCCGGGGATTAGAGTCACATGAGCGTGGATTGGTGGGACTGTGGAGTATTGTTACATGGAGTGTGTTGGTGGGAGGGACGAGAGGTTGGGGACACAGGTGTGGGGGGGATATATGTCTGAGTAAGATGGCATGTTGGGGGCGCAGTGGGTGGGACATTTGGGAGGTTTAGTGACTAAGTTTATATAGATATTGTGTGGGAGAGAAGTGTGCACATTAACAACATGGATCGATTGTGTGAGGGAGTCGTGGTGGACAGGGTACACACAGAGATATTATATCGCTTGATTTAGTGTGTGAGACGGCGGTTACATCGACAGATCGCGAGAGAGATGTCTCTCAATGTGATGGGCTATATAGAGATGGAACAAACGTGTAAATATCAGGTGGGTAGTTTTAGATAGACTATGGATTATGGTATTTGCGGCTGAGGGTCTGGGGATCCTTGTGTGGTCATCTCGGTCGTCTTTAACAGATGGGAGGCTGAGTTTATGGGCAGTGAGTTCGGTCATATTCTTGACATGTTCATACGTGAAGAGGATAGTTGATAGTGGTAGACATATGTACGTGTGATGTGTAGGAGCAGGTGTTTGGTCGTTATTATATATATGGTATCGTGGGGACATATGAGTGTGTGAGCATTGGGGCTAGAGTGGGAGAACAGTGAGTACATGGTGTGTCACTATAATCATGTAGCTGTGTGTGGAGGTGTAAGCTTAGGCTTCGGACACATGGTAGAGAGACGTGAATCGGTCGCTTCGTGCACATGTATAAGGGATGTGTGATCCGATGAGGCGTGGACATGAGTGCGCGACACAGACTAAAGACTCAGACGTAGGGCAGGAGAATCACGACACGAAAGACGACACCATTACACGTCAGTAGTGTCAGCGGACGAGCTTTTGCGATTGTGGTGTGAGCGACGTATGGGGAAACGTCCAATATAATATACAGACACTAAAATCAGACTTCGAGTCCTGATAACAGCAGCGGCAACCGCTGCAGCGCAGGGCTGGGACGCAGATCATTGATATGAGGTCATACTTCACGAGGGGTTCCTGGTGAGGACTTCGAGGGTCTTTAATCTGAGATAAGAAGCTACAGATAGTCAGTTACTAGCTTCATCTGTACCAAGGGAGGGTGTTCATTCGGATGATAGTAACCAATCCTCTCAATAGCTTAGTACTGACAGAACTGGGGTGAAGTGATAGTAATAAGTTTTACATCACTTACATTTTTTGGAGTTTTTTGGGGTTTTTGCTTGTCGATCAGAGTAGCTACAAACTTTCTTGTTTTTAACGTTCCCAGGCTAGCCTAGATTTTATTGATTATTAAGTTAATCAGCATCTATTGCACTAGGTAACTAAGATCTCTAGGTTCTATTCTTCTATAGTGTTTGCTCACCCTGATATAATGGCCGATCTAGATAAAGTGCATAGGATTGCCTTCGAGGTAGCTAAGTACATGGAGTACCAGGATAGCGAAATCCAGCCCTTTCTAGAATTTGCAGTAAGCCTGCAGGATCAATACGAGGTAGACAATTGGTTTGACAGCCGTTTAATCTTGGCATGGTCCTGTAAACAAACTGGGGAGAGTGAAGCATTCACCCGACAGTATGTAGAAGAAGTGATAGAAGATGAGAAGCAAAGGGAAAAGCAAAGACAAGAACGGGACAAGCAATTGGAAATGGAGCGACAAGAAAGGGACAGAGAAAGCCAAGAATGGGACAGGCTATACCAAATCAGAATGAATGAACTGGATAGCCAAATTCGGAGGATGGAAACAGATACTAAATGTAGTCACTCTACTTCCCCTTCTTCTGTGCCCTTAACGGTCAACGCCCCTGCAAACCTTGCGCCCATGAAAGACAATTTTCCTGCTAAAAACGAACCCCAACTCCAGAAAATTGACTTTCCTTTGGACTTGGATCCGAAGCCCGAACTAGGAAAGAATTTATGTCGGGATAGCAGACCTAAAGCCACGGGAAAAATTACGCAACGTTCCCAGGCATGGAAACTGCACAAAGGTGAGAGAGGTGCTAACAAGCATTGTAATACGGATTGTTCCCGTCTGGCAAGCGGCGAACCCCGAGCCTCTCACGCTCCAGACCGAGCAGCACCTAACCGACACGTGACGTCGAGAAAAGGGAGCCACACCCTATCACGTTATATTTCGCTAGATTCCCGGCCGGACAGCGAAAAACCATATGCAGAGGCCGGGCACTTCGCGATCTAACGGGATCTCAAACCGTCCAGTCCGTTGCATGCAGACTGCGGAGCCTGTAAACCAGGAAGTGGATCTCGCATTGCAGGACATTTGCCAACCGACGCCATTAACTTCCTCAGGGGAGGGCAAAGTTGACGTTTATGGTGGACACAGGGTTCCATGCGAAGGGATCCCTGGTATTCCATTTGAGTCTCTCACACTTCTCAGGGCAGAAGACAGTGAGAAAAGCTGCCTTACTACTGTACAAGGAGCCATTGTTGAGAGCCTTGGCTCACGTCATGCTAGTAATGGGAAAGCGACTCAACAAACTCTGCAACTCGCAGATATTACCTATCTTTCTCCACGGATAGAAGCTACGGAGATCTGTTATGATTTAGTAGAACCCCAGAATGCGATCGATTACTCTCTGCTTCAGGCAGCTGAGTTCTCTCATTCAAATCGCATTATTCCAGTGGTCTCAACCCCACTGATGGACAGCAAAGTAGTCGCCTCCGCCAGGCCATTACAGAGCAACTTGATCATTTCCGTTGACCAAGCCAGAGTTGTGACTGGCAAGGCAAGGAAAGCTCCAGATCCACCTTTAGACGGCACAGGTCTGAAGATTGATCAATTCTCCCACCGAAAAAGGGGAGTACGTGTGGAGAGGCAGAAGAAAAATGCTAACATTTCTTCGGTCAACGAACGGCTTTATTTGCCAACTAGGGTTACACGCGCGCGAAAAATCCCGATAGACTGCAGCTATAGAGGGTTATTCAAGGCCACGCCCGTGACAGGTAAATATATACATAAGCAGCCTGAGCCCAACAATGATTACACTGCACATAACAGGCGGATTATCTACGCAGTGGCCAGTGAGTTCAGGCGGGGCCGAAAACCACAACAGGTGCGGATAATTTTCCGGACCATAAACAGGCACAGCGAATTGCGGAAGCAAGGTCAGGTTCACACGGAAACGAAGGGCGTCAGCGCCGACTGGCCTCGCAAAATCCCATTCGCTGAACGTCTATTAGACAGAGGGAAGAAAAGAAATGAACTCGGAGCTAGTCATTCAGACAGACAGAAATTGGAAACGTATTTGGTTTATGAGTATAGGATGTCCAATGATAGGTAACGGACGTCGATGGAAAAGATAAATAACTGTCATTTTTGTCCGTATTCCTCGAACTTTAAAAGGGGAGGGCACTTGTCACGTGACCGATAATTTGTTTTACCATCTTGTCCAAAATTTGATTACTCCTTTAAATGTTCTGTTTTCCTGGACATTTTGTATTTTCTTTTTCTTTCATTTTCTACCTTCGTGGCCAAACTTTTTCACCTTCTCAAACCCCACCCGAGGTTTGGTTACGTTCCGGCCTGTAGCGGTCAGCGAACGATAATATTATCTAAGCCGCACCTGGTCTGACCAGGGGAATATCTCTTACGTTTAAAGTCTTTGACCACGAGCGAGAGGAGCCTCTGTGTAGTCTTTGATCGCTAGCGGGAGAGAACTCGTGCGGTCGGTAACAAGTTTGATCTGTTTCAGGGGGAGATAACAACCGCTGCTAGTCTTTGTTGTTTGCCCTTAGATGAGCAAAGAGCACATAATATTATGATTGTCTCTCTGGGGGAATTTTCGCAAAGTTGTTGCTTCTGAAACCTTTGTCTTACCCGGTATTACGATTACGCCGATACCTCTGAAGAAATATGCAGGCCAGGTGTCCGGGGGGAGCGTCCTTTGTGATCTATAAGAGTAGACTGGTTTTAATAGACAAAGACATTCGTGAATATTCCTGGCCCGTAGATGACCATCATGAGATAAGGCAAACTTTAACACAGTACTAGAATGTGTTTGCCTATGTTCTAGTCATTTTCGGGTTTCAGGGAGACCGAATCGCTAGAGCAGACTTCAGTCAGGCGAAGAAAGTCATATACTCTTCGATCTAGAGGGTTTCTGTATACATCTAGCAACGAATCGTCAACCCCGTTCCTGAGTCAAAACCCCTTTTTGTCAACGCCAAGTTAAGCTCACGCAGTGCAACGGAGCCAACGCTAAATCTGGAATCACCAAATGCAGTAGTAGTTCTCTACTCGCCTATTGGATTACCAGCCAGAGCATTGCGGCTTCCAGAATATCAAAACCGCCCTGCATGCCTAAAGCAGAATTCCATATCACCCGCCTTTTTGTGCCTAAACGGGGGCACTCAGCAAACCACAGCCAAACCAGTTTAAACAGGATTTACAGCCAAGCAGAGCCTAGCGCCGGATAAGCGCGCCTGGGACTCTTTGTCCTCAAGTGACTTCTTCGGGTGTATTTTCTGGATACTTAAAACCTCGCACGTATGAGCAGCCATCTATGGACAGAGTTCCAGCCCCCTCACGCAAGTAGCGGTCACCAACGTTTAGCACCAACAAGGAAAGTTTTGTAGGCTAGTCCCTCACGAAGGATCTACATGTAATACACTTTCTGGAGCTAACATTTGGTCCCACGAAAAAAACAGACAGGCTGTCGCTCAGTTCGTATTTGGTCAGCAGGAGATAAACAACGTCTTCCAGTGTTCCCTCGCGCAATTAGGGGTCACCAACGTTTAGCCCGACAAGGAAAGTTCGGTATTTCACTTCAGTCATCTTGAAGGATATTTATCGGTAAGACACTTTCTGGAGCTAGCGCCTTTGGTCCCCGAAAGCGGACCCTCTGTCGGACAGCTTAGTTATTTTCTCCGTGTTCTACAGGTTTTTATGAGTGTTGGTGGTGTGTGTGTTTGTGGGTGTGTATTTGCATTATTGATGACTATTTGATGAATATTTGATTATTGATGTAATTTATGCTGTGTATGATGATATGCATTAATTCCATGCTTTTCTTCTTTAATAAAGTTTACACATTTATTAATGCGCTGTTCCCGACCCTTTTTCATCCATAATTAACTTGTTTTAGCTCTTTACTAGAATCTCTATGTTTGATAAGAGAAAAGAGTGAGAGCAGGAGATGCTTAGACAGTGAAAAGTGAGTTGAGGCTTGGAGAGAGAGAGATCATTTTGGTAAATCTTCTTCCAGGTTGTCTCAAGTCCATCTCCTATTTACACCTTTCTGTGTGTGTAATCTATAACTCTGCCAGTCCACTATCCCTTGTCGATTTCACTACTATTGTCCAACTCGACAAATACTCTACACTCTAACTCAACCACGACAAGTATGAACCACAGGTTCTGAAAAACTTTCCATGAATTGCATTCCCTGTACTGGGAAACGAACCAGGTATCTTCAAAATTCGAGGCAGACGCCACACCTCTTAACTATTTAAAACTCTACTTAATAAACAATACCAAACACACATACACCAAAAGATACAATATAATTTTAAAAAACACTTTTCACTAATGATAAGGTGAAAAATAAATACTACGAGTATAATACAAACAACACGAGTCACGTGAAAACTATCAGTAACAAAGTGTTGTAAACTGTAAATAAACAAGAAGTTTTTTCGTGTTTACCCGATTACTTTTTGTTTAAAGTGCAAAGCAGAATATCTTTGTGAATGTGTAAAGTTAAACCAGATTTTTTTTTAAAACATACACATACACACAAAACATTGCTGTGGCCGTAACATAGTCATTCCCTTTGTTATTTTTGTAAGATGCATTGTTTACTTGTTTATCGCGCCATGTAAACAGAAGAAGTGGTGGTTCATGGGTTACACGTTAGCTATTCTACATGGTCACTCCCTACTTTAAAATGTTAATTCCATCACTCATATTTAGTTACCGTATATATTAAACAAATGTCAAATTAGAACGATCACTGCCAAGTTAAGAAAAAAAAAACACATGGAATATGGATTTAAATGTGTTACTATTAGACAATCTTTGAAGGACCGAGGACTAGAATGGAACCAGGCCAGGAGGAAGACAGCCGCTAGGATAGTCTGGCTCTCTCTCTTCCAAACCTTTACACCTCACGGTAGAAGGGGAACGACTAAGTAAGTAAGTACTATTTTTACAGACTGTCCTAGCGAAACAAGATAAATATGGGGTCAGTTTATAAACCTACATTAAATGGAAAGGCTTCCGTGTTTTTATTTGTAAGAGGATATATAACATTGAACTTATTCAGTTTGTTGTAAATTTAGATAGTGTAACCGGGCTGTGTTTACTGCATCAATGTGAGAATGTGTGTGTCCGTCAGTTGGCCGGGTCAGTTCAGTTAATGGTGTTGTGCGCAGGTAAATATTTTGACGTGAGCTAACTCTTGTACGTTTTGGTTCAAGTCGTTACAGGCCTGTCCGCCTGAGATAAAAATTCTTGACCTTAAGTTATTCTTCTTCCCAGTATTCGTTCGTACCCTTTTAGGTTTAGTGAAAAGCAATACCTCGTATAATGGTTTGTCAAAGTAATCCACTGTAACGTTCCAAAGAAAACTCAGCAATGTAGTAAAATAAAATATAGTTTATTAACGTGATTAGAACAGCAATGTTATTGACACAATGGTGAAGTACTCGTTTCTTGCTTACACAAAGTAGTGAGTATACAAAAATGAAAAATATATATCCAAACTGACAATGTATCCAACAGAAGAAAATATAAACTGGTCTTGATAATCTCGAAGACGCAGTTCACCTATCACTATCTGTAAATTCCTCTAGCCTATTTACCATGGAATCATTAGAATTATAAATCCTTGAATCATGCCCTTTCTCGCATTTCTCACTTATTTATACAGCCCACCCTTTTTTCCCGCCAATTTTCACACGATGCTTTATTTTTCACAACGTACAAAATATCTACATTTGCACACGTTTCCTCAGCTTTTCGACTTTTCCCACACGTCTCTCACTCTAACAACGGAAAAAACCCAGATTAGCAACTTCTCACAAAACTTTCCATTCAAAAACATGCATTTGCTATTTTGTTGTTCTGGGACAGCTTCTCTCAAAGCCGTGAACTTTTCATGATACTGTGTTTTGTGCACAAATGTCTTAACTGCTTTTAACGTTGTTATTGTATGTGGTTTTTAACACGTATTAATGGTAGTGTATGTCAAGCGGTCACACATCTTGGTGTATTTCGCGAAGTAAAGTCCAAGCATTTTTTTCATCGGTTATATCACTATAGCGTTGTACAAGCTCTTTCCTCGGTGAATCAAAGGTCTCATTGGGATATGTTTTAGATCTACGACGGAGAAAATCGATCACCAAAGAATCTGAAGAAAGGTAAGCTATTCTTTTGCGGTCCTCATCACTTGCAGCGTTTATAAGAGAAGCAAATGTGTCCATGTCCAGTAGCCATTTTCTTGTCCGTCAGTTGGCCGGGTCAGTTCAGTTGATGGTGTTGTGCGCAGGTAAATATTTTGACGTGAGCTAACTCTTGTACGTTTTGGTTCAAGTCGTTATAGGCCTGTCCGCCTGAGATGGAAATTCTTGACCTTAAGTTATTCTTCTTCCCAGTATTCGTTCGTACCCTTTTAGGTTCAGTGAAAAGCAATACCTCGTTTAATGGTTTGTCAAAGTAATCTACTGTAACGTTCCAAAGAAAACTTAGCAATGTAGTAAAATAAAATATAGTTTATTAACGTGATTAGAACAGCAATGTTATTGACACAATGGTGAAGTACTCGTTTCTTGCTTACAGAAAGTAGTGAGTATCCAAAAATGAAAAAGATATATCCAAACTGACAATGTATCCAACAGAAGAAAATATAAACTGGTCTTGATAATCTCGAAGATGCAGTTCACTTATCATTATCTGTAAAATCCTCTAGCCTATTTACCATGGAATCATTAGAATTATAAATCCTGGAATCATGCCCTTTCTCGCATTTCTCTCCTATTTATACAGCCCACTCTTTTTTCCCGCCAATTTTCACACGATGCTTTATTTTTCACACCGTACAAAACATCTACATTTGCACATGTTTCCTCAGCTTTTCGACTTTTCCCACATTATCTCACTCTAACAACGGAAAAAACCCAGATTAGCAACTTCTCACAAAACTTTCCATTCAAAAACCTGTATTTACTATTTTGTTGTTCTGGGACAGCTTATCTCAAAGCCGTGAACTTTTCATGATACTGTGTTTTGTGCACAAATGTCTTAACTGCTTTTAACGTTGTTATTGTATGTTGTTTTTAACACGTATTAATGGTAGTGTATGTCAAGCGGTCACAATAGGTTTGAAAGTTATTTATGGTCCCGCCTGAGTAGAGTGGATGGTGATAGTACGTGAGAAGTAAAGGTGTGAGAATAGATTTCACGAGTGAATAGTTTAAGGAGAAGATCTGTCTCTGGAATGAGTAGTTTCTCTAGTCCAGCCTATCTATACGACTATCTTTTATGACAAGACAATCTTGCACCTCCCTATATCTAGAAAATGTAAGTTTAACTAAACACACACACACACAATTATGTGACAACAAGACACAGAAACGTGAAAAACTATGGTAAATTGGGTATGGGTCTGACCAACACACAAAGGTAAGTTCTTTTGTTGTTTATTATCATTAAACTTTACAACATCAAATATCTAAATAAAGATCAAATAAAATCAGCATGTCAAACATAGAAAATAACAGAATACATGTGCCTCCCCTTTATTGAGAAGAAAAGAACCCAACAAGTTAATAACCCCAAAGGTTAAAGGTTAACACTTTGTTACAGTATAGGCAGTAAAGAAAGAACAAAGTTCCTACTAAATGCTATCTAGTATAGTAAACAATATTTAAGCAAAGAAAATGAATGATAGTACAGTTTTTTGTAACTAAGAAAATATTCACTTTCTCTGTCATACGTGGCCACATCAATCACGCTTAACCTATTCTGGTGATATCCTTTTGGAATTACGATGGTTCCTGAATATATAAAGTGTCAGGGGTATTATCCAAGTCGGCCCCAGTCCACCCTCTATAGCAAATAAAATTTTTAGGAGGGTGACGCCAAAGTTGGTGGTGTATTCCTGGATCAATAAATGTCACCTCGAATAGTTAATGTAGAACCGAGATCTGGTTTTCACAACAAACAGTGTAAGAATTCTTCCAGTATTTGAAAAAAACTCTAGTTGCTAAAAACTGTTAATTATTGTTAATTGACGATTAAATCCTATCGGCTGGCTCTGCGGTGAATGCCAATTTTGAAACAGCGTAACTTGCTAGATAAATCCGTTGATATGACTGTCAGAAGTCGGGAGAACTGTTATATCTTTAACACCCCAGTGGGCTGACAAATTGCAAAAATATAGTTGGGTATTTGTAAGTCCTGTTAACTTTGCTATTTAAAATGTTAATTTTTGTCTCTAGGCCAGTCCTGTTCACAAATGAACTTGGGGACATGTAAGCCAAGAAGCAGACAACATTAATCAATCAGTAAATGAAGAAAAAGGACCAAATTAGACCCCAATTAAACCGCTGGTCGCCGTTTGATCAGGTCTGCTAGAAGTAGAGAAACATTATGAAAAAATGCTACTATTATATCTCTACATATATATATATACACGGAAGGGCACGCGACGATCTTTTATCCACTCCTTCCGTCCTGATTAAAGTTAAAAGGCACACGGTGTCTCTAGTCTAGTCCTATCCGGTCAGTTTTAGCTAGCGCGGCGTCTCTAGGTCAGGTGAAGGTATGTGCCCTCCCCGCTCCCTTGCGCGCGCTAACAATCAGAGTACAGTGTCAATTATTATTTACATGTAATTCTCCCTATGCGCACTTAACAAATATGGCCTGTCATTAATAGCTATTTTATTGTCGGCGTCTGTTTGTTAAGTCGTATGATATTTAACACTAGTCATTTATATAATTACACAAATGAAATATTATGTAAATGCTATGGTCCACTATCAGTCGCGACTATCATATTAATTCCGTCAGCTAAACCATATCTTCTGGTGTGATAAAGCGGGTGGTAAAATTACCATTAAACAGAACAACTGGTAAACAAATAGCTACGTGTTATTTATTTCACTAGTTTTAACGCTCGGAAATGGAGCCGCGCTGGTGTAATGGTTAAGACATTGCGCTAGCGACCAGGTTTTCAAGGTTCAAGCCCGGGCGCCGGCATTTGTAGGAGTGTCATCGACCGGGAATTTGACTGAATAACCTGAACGGCTCCTGCAGATAAACCCTCTGTGGATGGGAAGGAGCGAAGCTTCTGACCGGGTTGGAAAGAAGGTCCACTGTCTCCCCAGCCTCGCAATGACATGTCATTGGGCCAAAAGGGCTGGAAAGCTCAAGTGCCGCTGGTTAGAGACAAAAAAAACGCTAGGAAATCACAGTGAATTATTAGGGTAACTTAACACATTAAATCACTCTTAAACACCAATTTATATTACCACAAATCAGAATAACAATCCCCACAAAACTATTAACACATTTTCCACAATGGTTCTAGAATACGTGTTTGAACTATGCAACAAAATTCTGAGCAACAACTGATAACTGATTTGAGGAGCCACAGTTTATATACATTATTGTCTCTCTGATCTATAGATGATGCTAATTTTCACACTATCGTGCATAGCGGGAATCAGGAAACTACGTTTCCCAGATAAAAGGTTTTATGGTCGCTTCTGTCGGCGCTGCTAATCGACAACAAAAGACTTGGAACCGTGTAACGGGTACTAGTAGATTTGCCTGCTTCTGGAGATTACAGAGTTGTCTCCCTCTGTATGTACGAACATCAAAGAGTACACGGGGAAAATAATTTTGCCAGTGCGACTACTTCAGAGAGCCGGTGTTTTTTCCACGTGCATCTGTCTGCTATCTTGATGATTGACAGATCAGCTCGCGTGAGAAACTCAGGTAAACAACCAGGTTCGCTCCCCGTTATGACTGGAAAGTCGTGGAAGTTGGTAAGCTTTCCGTTTGTTTACGTTTTCAGGAAAAAGAGGCGTGGATTAAAGGTGAGTAAACGCAGGCTATAAGTTGCATGGCTTTGCTAGCGAATAGTAGACTCTAACGGGATTTCAGGGCTGTCAGATACTGTAGGCTATATTTCCATTACACGTCACGTAGTTTTTGTATTTATAAAAGCTACAAGTCCTAGCAGTCCTTATCAAGACTAACTATCTTAGTCGTTCATACGTATTTCTATCTTCAGTCTTTTGTCTTCTTGCATTCATCACTTGAACAATTTCATGTATCCCATATTTCTTATTCGCAGTACATTTTAGTGCGATTTGATGAACTTTGATATTTGATTTATTGGCTCATTTAGCATTCATTTGATTACGTGTTTTTAACATGGCGTTGCGTTCATTCTGTTTTGTAACGGGCCACTTTATCATATTACCATTATGTTATCGCTAGCGCTGTCTACTCCTGGCAGTTTTTACAGACACTAAACTGTTTTTCAAACTCCAGGTTGTTAGCATGTAGTCCATTTTATTACGAGCATTGTTTCCTTGGTTCTCATGTGGAAAGGCGTCTTAGATCTTGTAAAAACTAGGTGTTTCTTTTATAATCTAATTTATTATTGTCCAACTTCACAGTTTCCTGCTTACCATGAATTATATATTTCACTTTTTATAATTAACTTTTGCATTGAAGTATCCGATTACTGTCGTGGTCTCATGAGATTTTCACTGTTATAGCCGTGTATAGCAGCTGTGTCCGATTAGCAGAGTGGTGTAGCTCTGGCCTCTCGCGGCAAAAGTACCAGTTTCAGAACACGATGGTATCACTCTTAAGACTACCCAGCTGTAAATGAGTACATGATTCTGGTCAAGAATTAGGTAAGGCGAAGGCAGCGAGGAAGTGAACTTGTTACTCCACCTCTTCAAGCTGGATCAACTATAGTGAAGCCTCTAACACTTTACTCCCCTACGGTAGTATTTGCAATGGGACAATGGGACTATGGGACTATGAGACAATGGTACTATGGGACTATGGGACAATGGGACTATGGGACTACCGTTACCTTTTCTTTTATAGCTGTGTCAAGTTCATTATCAAATGTGTTAATGTGTTCTTCTGTAATATCCGCTGCCGGTGCATAAATAGACAACTCTGTAGAGAGCATTATATCTGGAGATAATCAAATCATTACACGTGCTCCCATTTAGACAAGCGTTAGGGCTCTTTTATTATTAATATTTTGTTTTGTGCGACACCCCCGGGGAGATGCCCCTCAAAATGGGTCATTAATATCAAGTAGACTGGAATCCAGTTGTATGAATATGACTTGTTCTGAAAATGTTCACAATATCTTCATTACTTTTGCGCTTTTGGCATCTAAAATTATGTCCCGTTCTCTTTCACATTTATATCCTCTGGAATAAAGTGTTTTGATGTTGCCAGATCACATTTCACGTGCACAGATTGTGACCTTATTGCCTCCCCTACTTTGCAGTAGTGGTCCAACAGTGGCCAAAACTCAAGAGTATCTAATATGGGCTTCAAATGTATCTACTATCGTACAAGATTACTCTTGGCAGAGATGTAGAAAGAAGAGTGATGACACTTCTATTACAACGGGAGCAGTGGCGGTTCCAGGGGGTTGTCATTGGGGGTGCTGCACTGTTCATTCATTTAAAATACTATACATAACACTCACAGATTGTGACCACCATGTAAAATACCAACCTAGACACAAATGTGTCTAACCTATTTAAAAGTGAAGTCCATTTTTCTGTCTTTCTTTGTTACAAAAACTTCAATAACTCTGTCATTGAAATCACTGCAGGAATCAATCATTTTACTCTCGATGCTTAGCATGGCTAATGCTGAAAGGCGGTTGTCAGATATGGTGCTCCGTAGGAAAGTTTTTTTATTCTTTTCAGTGTAGAAAAACATCTCTCTGGTTCTACTGACGTCATAGGGGTTGTGAGTATGATTTTCACAAGACAATTTACTTCAGCAAGAGAATTTTGTAGTCCACTTTTTAAAATTATTTCATGAATTTTGAAAGGCCCAGAAAAGTGATGAAACTCTTCCATGTCATAAAGTACGGATAGCTCGGTCTGAAGTCTCTCTTTATTCAACATCGGGTATGCCGCTACAGTTTCATCAAGTTCTCTTGACGGGAATTCTCGACTGTAAAGAGGAAATTGTTCTGGAACCAATAATCTCGCTGCGGAAAGATGACCAGTAAACTGCGGAAAGACTTTTCCTGCTACAGAAGTGCGTAAGAAAGTGTTATTATTATTATTATTTCATTTTCCACCAAGAATGTATGGATGTAAGCAAGAATGTGTTTTTGTATTGACGATTGATGACACATTCAAAAATACAGATTACTTGTAGACGTTTTGACCACATAAGTGAGTGTCGGTATACAGAATTTATTTATTTATTGTTTTGTCTATATTATTTTATTTTATATTTATTATTATTATTTTTCTTCAGTCACTATCTTGTTTATTTAAAAAAAACCTACTCATTTTTTATTATGATTGTATACTGTAAATGAATGCTGTTATGTTAACTATATAATGTTGCATGCCTTTAAATTAATGCTTAAAGTAATATGTGGGAATAAAAGGATATAGTGTGCAAGATTAATGAGAATGAAAGGGCAGAATGTTAGACGGGCCTGCGCACCCAATTCTTAACCCTTCGAAAATAAAGTTCGTTCGTTCGTTCTTTCGTTCACTGACCCCATCTTTTCCTATCGCCAGCTGCTTATACAGTATGTAGAGTTAACCTTTCTTTTTGAAGGCTTCAGCCATCCGGCATCCGGTTAACGGACCAGTAACGATACATTACCAAATTTTTGTGTATTTGTTCAGTGGTCTTTTTTTCGTTGTTGTTAACTAAAATCAACATAAATTAAAACAATATTGTTTTTGCATCTAAATATGGTAGACAGTTCTTCGTCTTTTTCTTCTTCTTCGTACATTCTAAGACGTCTACTTGAAGAAAACAATGGTCAACTTTAGGCTATTCGCATTTCCGTAGAGCTTTTCTACGAATGGTACAGGTGTCGGCCATATGCGCTTTCTCTGTTCCGAATAAGTTGGGCGACTTTGAACAGATGTTCAGCAGTCATTTTACCAGTACCACAGTCACACGCATCGGTAGTTCCTATCTTTAGCTTGTTGAATAGATGGAATTCCAACTTGTTGTGACCCGCGCGGAGTCTGAAGATTATCACATGTTCTCTTCTGTTGAGCTGGTAGTATGCATCTTTTCTTTACACGCTTTTATTTAACTTCACTTGTATGTCACTTTCATATCACTTTCATGACACTTTAAAATCTTGCAATCGATTTTTAAATCCCTTCCAGGTGAGCAAAAGCTCTGAAACTTGGCATAATTGTGTATTCCCGATGACAATACAATAGTCAGTCAATTATTTAATAATTTAATATTGCAATTATGACATTATGAGTAATTACAGTTTTCCGTAAAGATATGTAAAGAAGTCAGGTGCAAAAATGAAGTTAATTAAAAATTCAAGAGTACGTGGTATGCTTTATTTTTCTATGCGTAAAACAGGGCAGTACTCAAACAAGTGTCTAGCTAAATCAAGAGAATTTTGCGATAGTTCTTTCATGGCCTTCGACAGTTCACAAAATTATTTTTGGGTTTTTAGTGCATTAAAAGAGTGTGTTTAAAATATTTTTAAATATTTTTGTGTGTGTGACATGGATGCTCATTTGTTTCTGTATCTGATTCTGATAAAACTCTTTGCCTTCTCGAATATTGCTTGCATCAGGCTGAGGTAACTTTCAACCTTCGTTTGCCAGTTTGTCAGCATCTTCATTGCCGGCGATGTTACAATGAGATGGGATTCATTGGATCACAACTCTTTTGAATTGTTGATGTAGTTTGTGGAGGACTACTCTGAAGTCATACACGTCTGCATTATTTTGGCTTTTTGACGCTGCAATTACTGACAGTGCATAGATAAAGAAAGCAACTTTTCTCTCTGTGCTTTCCTCTGTCATTATAACCTCTGCTGCAGTTTTCGAGGACTCTGCGTCTGCTCTGAAGTTAATTGAGAAATGTCCTGTTTCCATTGACAGCATTTTTGTGTGCACCAGTGCTTAAGCTCAGAAAGATACCTCCACCTTCATTTCCTGTTACATTTGTTTCTGATCTACCTGTGAATGCACGTGTGCAGGTGTTGCGTGGGGAATATTTCTCTATTTATTTTGTCGCTATGGATTTTCTCTATGTTGAAGTCTGGATCTTCTTTCTTTCAATCAGGGAAACAATGTTGTTTCCAAACTAGAAGCTTGTGTGCAGTGTAAATGGCTTTAATAGTTGATATTAGATTTATGTAAACTGCTCTCATTCTGTTTTGGTTGGTTCTACAAAGTTGCTTCGCTTGCGTCTTTGCCTTCTAAGAGCATTTATTCTATGGCACACTGGATGGTCTGTTAGTCTCTTGAATTTATCTGCTTGTTGCTGGGTCCTGCTGTCTCTTGTATCCTCCATTGTCTGGAGGCATGTAATCCTTTCGAGTTCTTTCATATGTGTGTTATCTTCATGCCGCCCGTTATAATTCTCATTGCTTGATTTTGGGGTCCGCTGATTTTATTGAAATTTGACTTAGCTGCGGTTGCCCATACTGCAATGTCATACTCTAGGTCTGGTCTCATTTGCCCTTTGCATAACGTCTTTATCACTTTATCATCTGCACCCCCAAGCTGTTCCAGCAGGGTTTTTTTTTTCATTCTTTTCCTTGCCATCATCCAGTTCCTGTCAACTTGTTTTTTCACAGTCAAACGGTGATCAAAAGTAATGCCTTTTTAATTTGGATTTTCATTTAAATGTAGATTTTTCCAGTTTAGCACTAGTTTGGAACTCTGTGGTTTATTCGAGAGGGAAAACACTGTGTATGCATTTTCCCTTCATTTATCTTCATGAGCCATGTTTTGGCTCACTCTTCCAGTAATGTTAGTGCTTGTTGCATTCGAATGTTTGCAGCTGTGATATACTCTTCAGAGATCCACAAGGCTAAGGAGGCATTGTGTGTTATTCTTGGAATATTTTCTGTTACGTCATTTATGTCAACAAGGAACAGTGTAAGTGACAGGACTCCCCCTTGTGGGATCCCCTACTCTAATATAAACCTTTTACTAGTCTGTCCTTGTATGTGTGCTCTGGCGGTTCTATTCTCTATGTAGTGGCTAATCCATTTGTACATTCGCCTACACACACCACTTCTGTGCAGCTTGACTTTCAATCCCTCTTTCACTAATTTATCAAAAGCTTTTTCCAAATCTACCGAAATCACTAACGTTTTGTTGTTAAAAGGCATCTTCGATTTCGTGAGCTATATTTGTGACCTGATCTTCAGTGGATCTGTATTGTCTGAATCGTGCTTGTTGAGGGGTTAACAGGTGTTTGTTTTCCAGGTGCCACATCAGTCTGGTATTAATCATGCGCTTCATCAGTATTACTACACAGCTTAGTAGTCTGATTGGTCTGTAACCATTTGGTTCATTCAGGTCTTTCTCTTTCTTTTGTAAAGGTATCAGTTGAGCTTCCTTCTATGCCTGCGGGCCAATTCCTCTTTTCCAGCTGTAGTTTAGTACTGCTAGAAGCTTCTTTTTTTACCCTTGTGCCGAGACATATTAAAATTTCGTTGGATAATCCATCTTCTCGAGGTGACCATCTTTTTTAGTGACCTTATTGCCTCTTCCATTTCTGCCTGTCAAATTTGTTATCATGTGCTCTACTGGTGCAATCTTTGTGTTTTCATTTCCCAAATGTTCATCTCTGATGACTTTCTTCCTGTTAGCAGGGACATCAATGTGATTTCCACTAGTAAAGTGTTCTGTAAATACATTTGCAGCTTTTTTTGTCTGTTTTGCAGATTGTCGCCCTGCTTGAGTGCGATTTGTTTGTAATGAGATCCTTCGTTGTTCAGGGCTCTAACCAGTTTCCATAGCTTTTTGCCGTCTTTATCTAAGTTTAGATTTTCTGTATTTTTCTTTCCAGCAGTCTCTTTACAGTTTTATTGATTGTTATTCTGCATTTTGCAGTGGTGGCTTTGAGTAAGAAATTTGCTTCAGTTGTTAATCTCTCTCTGTTGTGTTTCTGACTTTTGTTACGTCATCTTCAAGCCTTTGAAGTTCTTCAGTCCGGAAAGGTTTGCAATTTTTTCTTGCCCCTCTGGGAATGGGTTCATGGCTGCTTGAAGTATGGCTTTGTTAAGGCATCCGACCATCATTTTTATATTGCTGTGCCGTGTGTTAATGTTTTCACAAAACCATTTTCAACTGGAAACAATATAATATATAACACTCTACGTTAGGCTTCTAATTAAAATGTAACTAGGAACATAAAGAAGTTACATATGCCAGAGTATCAGAAAATGATGCACAATATCAGGTCTGAAAAGAGTTAATTGTGAAGTAAATAGGAGTCACCACGTGAGAGGCTACACTGGAGGCGAATTGTGACCACAGAAAAGATGGACAGTAAACAAATGGAAGATCAGCGGAAGGATTTTTAAAAAAACTAGTCCTTGAAAAATATGATTAATGATAGAAAATATAGAACAAAATGTTCTTCATAAAATATCAAAAGAAAGTTCAAGAACTGTGTGCCTTAACAAATTATACGTCTAAAAAAACCCTCATATTACAAGTAATATGTTCTTTTATCCCTGTTTGCGTGAAATTTATTGCGACAATCAGACATTATTAGAACACAGAAATAGAGCATGTAAGCAATGTAAGAAGACATAAATAGCCAGACAAAGATAATCGATGAAGAACCAATAAGAGGTACGAATGTTATGGCTCGAAGGAGAACGACATAGATGAATAAGGTGTAAAAAAAATGGTTGGAAAAAAGCACATAATGCAGATCTAGAAAGAGATTGTAGACAGAATTAAGAGAAAAGTACAATTGTGGTTGCAGAAAATTAACATTGCAAACTTAGCGACAACAAATTTAATTGTCATTAATGTAAACAAACTAGAAGGAAAAGGCAGTAGTTGTTAAGGTAGCAGTATTGATGCTGGCTTTCGTGGTGCTGGTAGTTATAGTGGAAGTCAAAGTAGTAATAGTCGAAATAGTAGTAGCAGCGGTGGTAACGGCAGCAGTAGTTAAGGAAGATTCATTAATAATTATAGAAAAGACGCAGTAGTTGTATTCGTCAGAGTAGCTACTGATAAAGTGGAAGTGGTGCTGGCAGTAGTAGCAGTGATGGTGATGGTAATAGTGGTGGTAGTAGTAGTAGTAGTAGTAGTAGTAGTAGTAGTAGTAGTAGTAGTAGTAGTAGTAGTAGTAGTAGTAGTAGTAGTAGTAGTAGCAGCAGCAGCAGTAGTGATAGTAATAGCAGAAGTATGAGTAGCAGTAGCACTAGTAGTAATATCGCGATACATATTAACAATAATAATAAAGACGCAGTAGTTTTTGTAGTAATTGAAGCGATAGATAAAGTGGAAGCGCTACTGGCAGTATGTCACATAACTGGGTTCGCTGTCTTTTTCTCTCAGGCAGTATTTTTATTTTATAGTCATTGTTTGCACTTCTTCTCCATAATAATTCGTCTTGTCTGTTTGTTTACGTGACCATCCCTGCTGAGAGAGTAGACAGGTGATGCAATATGGACCGACAATCATGTTGGTAAAATTCTCTTGTACCAAACCTTGGCCGCGTCGGATGAACACGACGTACGCCCAGCAAATTTATTTAGCGCTGATATGGCTATAGTGATTCACTAATTACTGTCGTGAAGAGTCACAGCCCAGATTGTTAAACGAGGGTCGGTGTTTCCACAAGGATGGGGAGATAAATTACCCGTCTGCGGACATATTACGGACATGCACCTGAAAGACGGAATGTTGTAATACCTTCCGAACAGAAGGGTTACCATGACATTATTTGTAAAAATGTAGGGAGTTGTAGTTCAATCATTATGTGACGGACGATGAAACTCAGCTGACCCTGAAGTTAGATGATATGGTAGACACCTCGTAGCATCAGTGCCCCGATTATTGTTGTAACTTTTCGTCAAACGGGAATTGCTCCACCTGGGATCATCAGAAATGCACAACAAAAAACGTGGACTCATTAGCATGCAACCTTTCCACGTAGATTGTCAACACTGTTTGCTACTTAATATGTAGACTGCTATATTCCGTGCATTCAGAGAATCGCATTGATTTAAGGAGAGGCTAAACCACGCATACGTCTATCCCTAGAGCAATCTAGAGCAGTTATTTTCCTTACCTTGGTCAGTACGCCTGCCTTAAAGGCGTTGCCTAAATCAAACGAAGAAGCGGCATGCAATCAAAGACACTGAGGGATCTAAGAGCGAACCAAGCTAGTCTCTCGCAGGAATTTCACATCTCTGTGTCAACCAGAAAACCGCTCGAAATACGGAACGAACGGGCAAGACGAAGCGACCACAGAATTGGATAACCGGACGAGGAGCGGGCGGCTAGAATATCGATTTTATCTAAAGTTCAAGAAAGGTGTTAGATTCTAACATGTCCCCCCAATTTTTCATTCCATTTCATATATATAGAGACCATGAAGAATGCCATTTTATCACTCGTTGCCAGACATTTTAAAATTCACTAGCTTATAGGTAAATTCTGCTAGAATTCCCTATGGATTCTTGGCTATATTGGAGTGTAGTTATTCTGTGCTAAACGTTATAATATATAGTAGTTTCTAATGATCAGTTGCCTTGGATGGGGGGGGGGGGGGAATTTGCAGGAGTGCACAAATTGTAGAGGAATGGTGTTGCTATCAGTGCCGGGAAAAGTGTTAGACAGGATTGTCCTTGAGAGATTAAGGGAGTCCATGGACAGGGGACTGAGAGGTGGGCAAGCGGGTTTTCGACGGGGCAGATCGTGTGCAGACCAGATGGCCACTTTGAGAATGGTAGTTGGACGGGGTCTGGAATGGAGTTCACCGCTGTACATCGGATTTGTGGACTGCGAGAGGGCATTTGACAGTGTGGACGGAGAGTCGCTTTGGAGGTTGATGAGGCATTGTGGAGTTCCCCTGGGGATCATTAGTTTAATAAAGAGGGCATATGAGGGCATGACATGCAGAGTTCTTCACGAGGGACAGCTTACAGAACCGTTTGGGATAAGAACAGGAGTGCGACAGTGATGCCTCTTGTCTCCATTTCTTTTCTTGCTGGCAATAGATTGGGTTATGAGATCATCGACAACACACAATAGAAATGGAATCCAGTGGACTCTGACTAAGCAGTTGGATGATCTGGATTTTGCTGATGACTTGGCTCTTCTGTCCCATAACCGTAATCAGATGCAGGACAAATTGAAAACACTCGATGAGAGGTCGCAGCAGTTGGGTCTGAAGATACACAGGGAGAGGACGAAAATAGTGAGAGTAGATGCAGGTGGTGATGGCAGGGTTGAACTTGAGGAGACACCAATTCAGGATGTAGAGTCATGCACATGTCTTGGCGGTGGTATGGACAGGGTTGGAGGGACAGACAGCGATATCAAAATAAGAATACAAAAGGCAAAAGGAGCTTTCATTGCATTGGGAAATATATGGAGATCGGGAGAAATCGGATCCAACACGAGAATGGGAGTCTTCGGTTCAAATGTGAGGTCGGTCCTGTTGTGTGGCTCGGAGACGTGGAGAACGGCAGGGACGGCGGCCGAAAGGCTACAGACTTTCATGGGTGGGTGCTT
Source organism: Oreohelix idahoensis (assembly GCA_024509875.1). Taxonomy (NCBI): domain Eukaryota; kingdom Metazoa; phylum Mollusca; class Gastropoda; order Stylommatophora; family Oreohelicidae; genus Oreohelix; species Oreohelix idahoensis. The sequence goes on from JAMPIV010000091.1 coordinate 120,246, forward strand.
GCGTGGAATGGAGGGATTAAAATGGTATGGCGGGGTTGCCGGCGTGGAGCTGATGACGGGAGCTGGACGGGTGCCGGTGGGGCGGGAGATGAGAGGGGGGCGATGGCGATGGATAGGACACACGCTGAGGAAACCTGTTGATAGCATTACAAGGCAGTCCTTGTTCTGGAACCCCCAGGGCAAGAGAGGCAGAGGAAGACCAAGAAGTACATGGAGAAGAGAGTTGGAAACAGAGGTGAAAATGATGAGGAGAACATGGAAAGAACTTGAGATGATGGCACGGGACAGGAGGACTTGGCATGTGTTTGTTGAAGGCCTATGCTCCTTTGGGAGTGGAGGGTTATGAATGAATGAATGAATGAATGAATGATCAGTGGTCTAGTTCATTCATTTTATTTCACTGGATTTTGTGTTGATTTAAATCTATTAAATTAAACCTATCTCAAAAGTTTCCAGTTGAAAACTTAATGATGTATCTATTATAGTATTTCCAAAGATAATAGATGCTTAAAATGCTTAAATTAACTTTTAAAGTCGCGAAGGAATTTTTAACTAACTAATTGAGTTAAGTTCTAGATATATATGTGTGTTTTAATCATTAAACTCGCGAAGTGTTTTCTTAAATACATAATTAAATACGCGAGTGCATATAATAGTCTTAACGGTAAATTTATCGCGCTTTAGAATGTTATTTGATTTTTCGGTATGAATTACATGTTTTCTATTTTTCATATAGGGTGATCCTAACCTTTGCATCCCAGCAAAGCAAAGCATAAACATTGTATCAGAGTCCTGCAGACTCAGTTCTTAAAACCCTCCAGAATTTGATGAGACAATGGTTTAAATTTTAATCTTGTGGCGATCCTGTTGTGATTCCGCTATCTAACGTTACCAGAAATAAAGGCCCCCCCCCCCCCCCCCCCCCCCAAGATCAGTTTAACAACCTCATCAATTAATTTAAGATTTAACTGGAGAAGAACATTGCCAGAGCTTTTTTGCATTACTTTACTGCTCTATTACGAAAGAAAATAGAAATCTTCCGAACACTGACTGTGCATATTTTCTTCACTGGATTTTAAAACCCTCGCAGCAAACCATCCCTTACCGGTCAGTTGTTATCATCACGCCTTAAGGATTTTTTTACCACTAGCGGCAAAATCAATGAGACCATACCATATTCACCACCTTAATCTAAGACTGTGCCATCCAATAGAACTTTTCCTTTAACATAACAAAAACCCAGAACAATCAGCTTCACCTTCCAGCGATTTTGGGTCTATACTAACACATAAAACTGATAATCTGAAGCTGGACACAGAAGACCTACGACGATTGTTTAATTGATGTTTTTTTGTATTTCTATGGAGTGCCAGGTTCTACGATCGGTAAGTGTGTGTGAACAAATGTGTGATGGCCATCAAGAGCGTGCATGAATGACAGGAGATTTATCGTTGCAAACTATTTGCTAATTTACCTACCTGGTAAATACTGTTACTGTATTCCCTACCTTGTTCCTTTAAGTGGGATTTTTTTTGTTAACTCTGTTTACCCCCCCCCCCTCCCTTTCATTTGCTTAGTAAAGGGAAGAACAATTGAGAAATAACAGGTTTTTTTTTTCTTCTACCCATACATAATATTGTAACACCTCTTTTCAGAGTAATTAAGGTTACTGTTGGCTTACGTCGTCTATTTTTCTGATAATTACCTATCTTTGGACTGGGTTTATCTCTGTCTATTTCAAGAGGGAAGGGCGTAGTGGATACCACTCTTCATAAACCCCTCCCCACCTTGTTATTTGTATTTTCTGTACCTATGATATTTTGTTTGTAAACAAATGATACATGTCGTGACTGATTTTTTAATGATAAAAAAACACGTAAAACTTATTTAGTACTGTGTTGGAATACCCAAGCCCAATTTACCCATATCTGTTTAATATAGTCTGTATTCACGTAACGACCGTGTATTTGAAGCACCAAATTGGTGTGAGCGCATGTGGGTTTGGAAACTGGCAAATAATCCTTTAGTCAGGAGAGTTTAAGGAGCAGATTGAGAGAAACAGATTGTCGTAAAAATGTCTGTCCTCACTCTCCCAAGCACTCTGTGAAACAACTATTTACTTTCTAACTCTTTCTATCACTGAGCTTTCACCATCATTCTCCACTCTAAACGGGATCACTATTTACAAGACTCTTTCTCTCAAAATAAATTTACGACACATTACCGCGAATCGTCGGATATAACAACTCCGTATACGAAAATGACCTTTTAAATCACACACATAATTATTATGAGGAAATTTTTGAATAAACCCCATCATAAACACGCATGTTTGAAACTATTGGCCGGCACTCGATATGTAAACATAAAAATATTTCTGATTGGGGCCTGGTCTAATAGTAAACAAAAGTTCCAGGAACGAAGGGAGGAATAAACAATGACACTTTTGCAGTTTATAGTACTGTGAAAATTGACCTCGTCGAGAAAACAACCAGACACAGTTGTTTTAAAAATGAAATCAGAATTCATTTATCGGAGCGAATTTGTTTGAGCCTCTTAAGGACTTTAAAGCCAGAAAAACTCTTTTATTATTAGCAAGGAAAACCGGAATCTGAGGAATCTGAAACTCGGAGTCAAAGTGGGAACTTACTGTAAAGTAAACAACACCCAAGAACACGTGTAAGAGGCATCTTCAACAAGTTGCCTTTACTCTATCTCTGAGCCATACGTCTGTGATCCCGAAGTCAATTTGGGGTAAGTTTTATATCTATAATTCTATTTTTTGCATGATTAACACTTGAAATAATATGTGTATATTGATATGTAAAAATTGCTAAGTGGATGTCCAAGCCGTTTGAGGCGGGCAACCTCAGCAGATAAAATGATAATGTCATGAACTACTAATGCAAGGGCTGGTGACTGCTTTATGCGAGTTTCTTATAGAGAACTAAAAGCAAAGGTAGTACCAAGTTCCATATGGAGCAGTAAGTGATTGATGAAAGAAATGATGCACATGCTTATTGTATTATTGATATTTTCAACTAATGTAAAGTTAAACATAAAGCAGGTAAAGAATGTTTTCGCTCAATGGGATTAAAATTAATTTTTATCGAGGGTAAAGGTCTGAGATAGATGAGATGGTGGAATAATAGAGGGGGACACACAAATATGGGTCGGAAACGCAATGCTCAAGAGGGTATTTGTTCTCTTCTTTTGTGACACTAGTCGGTGGTACCAGTTGAGGACATTATCTCTGGAACAAGTGAGGGTATAGGTGGCCTGAAGTCGACACTAAACACCATCATCAATTGGGTCTTAGAGACGCGGGACGAGCTTGGTAGTTACACCCTGACACTTCTTCGAACGTGCTACAACTTTCAAACTTGACCAGTGACGAGTGAGATCCAGTCATCTATCTGCAAAGACCCAAACATCAGCAGGCGCAGAACCTCATTGGCAGCTAAGTACAAACATAAAATCTGCCAAGTGAACTCTTACTCAATACTCTATAACATCATTCGATGATGATTTTTGTTTGTTAAAGAAATCTTCATTTTTTGTAAACTGTTAACTAAAATTGATTCGGCGTGATGCTGACCACATCACCCCTAGTGTGCCGATGGTCAAGAAAATATAGGCCTAACACCTTACTCCCAATATGCCTCAATGGGCGTGTAACGGGGTCATTTTTTTACCTTTTTATAATTGATTGCTAAATTTGCTACTTGTATATGTAGTGATGGAAGATCAAGTAAAGAAATAAAGACAAGACTTGAGATGGCCTCAGCTGCCATGACAAGGTTGAATGTGATCTGGAAAAGTAACATCAGTTTTCCTGTGAAGATCAAATTATACAAATCACTTGTATTATCTATTCTCTTGTATGGGTGTGAGGGCTGGACACTCACTGCAGATACGGAGTAAAGGATTCAGGCTTTCGAGCATAAATGTTATAGAAGAATTTTGCGCATTTGCTATAAAGAGCACAAAACAAATGTCTATGTTAGAGAGAAGATAAACACCTATGCAGGCCACCAAGAACCACTTTTGTCAATAGTGAAACGTCGAAAGCTTGCCTGGTTTGGGCATGTAACTCGTCATGACTCCCTTTCGAAAACGATCCTTCAGGGAACAGTCGAAGGTAAACGGAGAAGAGGAAGGCAGAGAAAATCCTGGGCTGATAACATCAAAGAATGGGCAGGACACGGTTTTTCCACACTTGTACGCATTGCTGAGGATAGAGAGCAGTGGAGGACCCTGTCTGCTGATGCTTCCACCATGGCACCCCTACGACCCATGACGGGTTACGGGCTGAGATGATGATGATAAAGACAAATCTAAAGTTGATTTTAATGATTTTGAATGTACTACTTCCGTATGTCTCAGAAAATTTCTTAAATACACTTAAACAGAGCTATATCACAATAAGAGGAATTTTGCTGGGGGCTTGAATGAGCTAACAAATTATAAGATAATCCTATCCTTCACAAAAAGTGACGGCAGATATTAGAGTTAACATTTGTTAAGCCTCATGCAGCATTGTTCTTGCTTTCTGAATTTCTTGTGAAAATCCCTTGAGGTAGAAGCATCATTATTCTTCTGTCAAACTCTGCCAAGAGTAATCTTGTGTGAAGGTAGACACCTTTGAAGACACACGTTAGTTACTTTTGAGGTTTGGCTACTGATGGACTACTACTGCCTAGTTAAGGGAAGGCATCGGTGACACAGTAGTAGCAGTATTGGTAATGGTGGTGGTAGTAGTAGTAGTAGTAGTTGCTGTAGTGATAGTAATAGCTATAGTAGCAGTAGTAACAGCAGCAGTAGTAGTAATATCGCGAAACATAATAACTCTTTATTGTTAATCTCCCACTTCCTTCCTTACCTCCATTGCTCACCAATATACAATTGCCTCTTCTGAATTCCAATAATTCAGCAATTTTCTTTATAATTTCTTAATTTACCCCTTTTCTCTGTTATCTTATAGCTCATAAGTTCGTCACTACTCAGTGACTTCTCAATTTTCTCATGATTATCTGAGCCATTCTCTTGTGTTCGCCATCTCCCATGGCCCTTCATACAGTGCCTTCTGATCTCTCAACTCACTCTTAATTTCGCCATCTCATATGGCTTCTTCTTCTTTTCACATACTATCCTTGCCATTCTTCCATGGCCTTAACCTAACTTTATTTATCATTATTTCCTATTTTTACTTTTTTTCCCTACTCCTCATCTCCCTCGCTACTGCAGTACCCTATCAGTTAGGTGTATTCAATTTTATGCATGTGTGATCGGTTCAGACCAATTGTACTTAGGTTTCTCAAGGTTTCAGCTATCGCTGCCTATACCACCTATTATGCTATGTCTTCTTCCATAGCCTCTTCCTCCTCACTCCTTATTTACTCATGAATTCTCCGCTATTTCGCTCTTCGTCGCCCGTCCGTCTTGTCTCCACTATTTTCCATAGTGGCCTCCTTGTCCCTATGCCTTTCCAACAAAATCTGTTTAGCAATATCTGTATTTGCTTCTTCCTTTATTTCTCTTCTGACTTCGATCACGATTTGCTTGCTCTATCCTTCTCTGTCGTCTCTTCATGTTTTCGTCATCTATCATTTTCGTCAGAACCATGTCTATTTCATCTCTTGTTTCTGGAAAGTAGGTATGATACCTTTCCTCCAGCAATCTCCATACCACGGTTCTTGATAAGTTAAAATCAGGCCGCTTTATGATGGCTTCTATCACCTTCTTCAGCTCCTCTATGCTTGGTTCATCCTCTTTAATCACTTTCTCACCCGTGTCATTCATCTCTTTTCCCAGTCCCTTTTCCAATTTTTCCACCATTTCGCACCTTTCCGTGCGCCATACTTTCCTCATATGACTCTCTTTATTTCTACATCTTGTATTTTCTTCCGCGTCCTCGTCCTCTGTAAATTCTAACTTATCTTCTTCATCTGACGATACACTGTCTGAGTAACTTGACGTCGAATCTGAGAACACGTCTCTATCCACTATTTTAATTTCCCAGTAATTAAGTTCCTCCATTGCTCTCACCACAAGCCTGCGAGTTTCTTCTTTTCTTTCTGACAAGTCCGTATCAAACTTTCTCTCCAGAAATTTCTGTACATACTTCAGTACCACGGTGTCAGGTTTAGCTCCCTTCAGTTCGTCTTTTATTGCTTTCTTCATCTGCCCTACTCCACCGTTAACTCTTTGTGCTCTCTTCTCTCCTTCCCGCTCTCTAATTGTTGTGTCGTTATAGGCACAATGTGCTGCTAACTCTTCCTCATCCTCTCTTCTACTATTATTTCTTGAGTTCCTCTCAGCTTCGTCCACTTCTCTAACGCTTCTCATGTCTTCTGAGTTTCTCTCAACCTCTCTTTCTCTCCTGCCTCTTGAGTTTTCCTCAGGTTCTGTACTCTTTAACTCGTCGCTACTTCTACTTATAAAATCCTCTCGCTGTGTCCTTTTTGCACTCCGTGGTATCCTGGATGCTCTGACACTGCTACAAATTGATATTTCTTTGCTTCTATACCTTTCTTTCCCGTTTTTCACTGGAATTCTTGATTTTCTTATTTCTCTTCTGCTACTACTACTATTTCCCTCCTCCTTTCTAACCTCTCGGCTCTTAATTCGGCACTCATTTCTATCTGTCCTGCCGTCCGTTCCAGGTCTCTTAACTTCTTCTTCTTTATTCTTCTGTCCTTCTGAACTCTCAACCTTCTTATTGGCATAGGCATAAGGTACCGTTAACTTGTTTTCCAAATCTCTTCTATCTTCCCCTTCGTCTTTCTTCTTATTATTTTTTTTTCTTTCCCATTTTGTAAATTTTTATCGATGTAGACATAAACCGCAGTCCGTTCTCCCTTATTTCTTTCCCGTGTACCATTTTTAATCTCTCTCGCCTTCATCTCAATTAGTGCAATTTCTCTCAATCTGGCAAGACGCCTTATGTAATCAGATGAATCGTCCGACGATACATCAGATTTTTTATTATCCCCTCTTATACATGTAACGCCTAGCGCTTCCTGTGTCTCCCAAGCCCCTTCTGTCTTATTCTCCAAGTCCAGAGGATCTCCGTGTGGTTTCTGTTGAACTGTGGTCCTCTCCAGTTCCGTGTTCTCTTTCTTCTCTTCCCTATCCGTCAGAAATCTCCTCTTATATTCCATCAACGGAATATCATCTTCACTCTCCCAATCGTCGGTCAGAAATCTCCTCTTATATTCCATCAACGGAACATCATCCTCACTCTCCCAATTGTCTAGATCTGTTAGTCCTTCTCTCCCATCTGAATTCTCTCTATCCTGTGGTTTATCAAGGGCAGCTGGTACTCTGCCTCCATTCTCCTGTTCCCCTTTTAACTCCTTATTCCCCATCGTAACTGCTTCACGAGCTCTCCTATCACCTTTCTCATCACTGTTTTCAATTCCTTTATTTTGAATTCTGACTTTACATTGTTTCTTCCAGTCTCACTTCTTACTCTATCGGTATTTATGTCCGATCAGTTCGTTATACTCAACTCGTTTTCCCGATCCGATTCCCTATCATCGACAACTGGTGGTAATACCCAGGTGGTCATCCTTTCGGATCTGGCTCTCCTTTTCAAAGGGGTTTTATCAAGAGTGAACCACGGTCTGTAATCATCCTTTCTTAATTGTTGTACATGTGCCTCTATTTCTGGATTAGCACCGTTCCATTTATTTCTTATTGCTGTTGTATCCTTTAGAATCTTATTGTATTGTCTGCTCTCTGTATCCTGACATACTTGTATCCTGTCCTCCTCTGGCCTATATGTGCCCATCTCTCTTTGCTCCCTGTATACAATTTGTGGTTTTGTATACTATTTCTTCTTTGTTCTGTCTGGGTAGCAATGCTATGTATTGTCTCTCGTGTGGTTGTTTCCTAACACATTCTTCCCCGACCTATGCCTATTACTATCACATCCTATCATAACCTTTGGTTGGTAGGATAGTTCCCACCTAATTACTTTGTTCAGTCCATTCCCTCTTCTTTTCAAGCTATCCCAGTGTCCTGGTCCACAGTTGCTGGTGAGACTTGTGAGTGTCCTCTAACTGTTATTACATGTCCTATGGTATCTCTGTTTATGCTGATATTTGTTACATTTCCATTTCTCTCTTTCACATTCTGTACCGATGTTTCTCCTCTCATTTGCGTTTTGTCTGTTCTTGTCTAGAACTGAACCATCCCAATTCATCTTCCTATTCCTGTATTCTTGACATGTTTGTTGTTGCCGTCTTTTCCTGTCAAACCAAATTGCATGATGGTGTACTCTGGCCCATTGTCTATGGTATGGTTGGTGGTTATACCTAACATGTGCTCTTCCTATCATGTTCACTGTGGTGGATTTGATGTTATGAATTTGTTGTTAGGTATTAACATGTTAATAAATGAGATTAGCTATGAAGGTCCCTGAATTTACCCAATAGTATTGTGAACTTTTCAGGGTACCTTTCCGCTACCACCCCTTTTATCTCATTCAAAATGTATTTATTATTATAGTAAATGACTTCGTTTAGTGTCTAGGGTTATGAATGTAGAGTGTAATGTACAAAAATCAACAAACATACAAACAAATAGTTTATTAATCACAACAGCACACAGTACTACTACAGTAACATACAAACGACACTCTAAAAGGCTATCTTATTTAAGACTGTGGTTGAATTTTGTGTAAATATGATTTTTACAATTTTATTATCCTGATTCTAATTTATTTGGAATCAGGATTGACAATCTAAAAGGGAAATCAAAATAATCAATTACATCAGTCAAATAGCACAATAGATCCTCTGTCCATACATAAAAATATTATTATCATATACGTCTGTAGTGTTCTCCTACTTTAAGGAAATACTGGTAGTACCACTAGGTTGTTGTTTGAAATCATACCCTTTTAGTAATGTTTGTTTCTATTTGTCACTTGTGGAACTATTAAATATTTGTCCCAGTTTATTCACGGTCCCTTTTTATATTTCTTTTAAAGGTCTGTAGTTGAGCTCTCAGGTGCCGAACGAGAACTTATCTTGGCAGTAGAATATAGGTTGAACCTTTCCTCTGCTCGCTTGACAATCTGTTCCCTGTTTGATAGGCAATGGCCACTAGCATGGGCTCGCAGTAAACCAGCAGAGTCCTGAATCAATCAGTTTTCAAGCGTTTGGTACCACATTAACGTCAGTACCCAGGACCTCTGAAATGTGAAGGTATGCATCCTTCTTAATATCTAGCATACACTAATAGTCCACAGTTAAGGACATGTACATTACAAACAAACAAAAAGGGTCATATCCTTATACAAACCTATGCCACTATTTTCTTTTGATGTGACAATGTACACCAGTATTCCTTTCCCTAATAGTTACAACGCCACTGCAATTCCAGCTGTAATCTCTTCCATATAATAGGATAGGTGTTATGCTCCTTTATGACAATCATACATCTTCTTGTAATTTTACACCTCTCTGACAGTCTATCACATGGTGGATCAATCTTTAGGCTTTGCCTCATGTTCGCTATAGACCCACTCATGTCCAGACATATATTATTATTTCACATTCAATTTTTATATAAAATACAGATTAATAAATGTCAATCTTACCACAATTTTCAATGAAATACACAGAGACGATGACTGACACAGTTTCTATCTGTTTTGTTGTCCAGGCTGCCCAGATTTTATATTTGAAAGCACAGCCTGATCTCATCTATCACTGGTGAAAATTTTTCTAGAAATGGCGTCCCCCCTAACGCTTATTCTGACAATATCGATTCAGTTGGCCAATCACTCTTAATTTTACAAGGGTAAACAGTCTTTCAAAAAATATCATTCAAACCTTTCTACGTTACTACGCTATTTATGTTTATTCAAAGGTCAGCCAATAATATTTCGTCTCACTTCAAATGCCACCCAATCGGATTCACTGTACCATCTGAGCCTATCTGTCCCCTACTTTTTTTCCAAAAAATATGCGATCCAATCTAAGCAGATATGACTTGACCTGACAGTATCTCTGATCTCTATGTATGGTTTTATCATTATTTGATTAGTTAAGGGACTATTTATATAACTAATAACATATTCTTGGTCAGCAAGTTTTCAGGTACACGAATCTACGATTTTTAAGGGGCTATGTGGTTTGGTGCAAAATTCTATCTTTTTTTCTATGTTAGTTGTTTATTTTTAAACTGCCTCTCGTTCACTCGTTTTCCATGTACTTTCAAGCTAAATACGAGAGCTTAGGTCATTCATAATAAGAGCTTAACAAGTTTCCATGACCGTAGTGTCCACAATTCAAACTTTTTCATCGTATTGGGGAAACCCCTAAGGCAAGGCTTGCCCCTGTGCTAGTGTTGGCTTTTAGTTTAAAATCAATGCGAAACGAATTAGCATTTCATCTATCCTTGCCCCTCCTCGTTCCACAATGCATTTTAGGCAAATTTTTTCTTAGAACTAGGAAAAGTGGTTGTTTATGTCAAGGACGAATTTGAAAAATTGGGTACCATTTTGTTCGGCTATTCGTTAGCAAATAATAATCTGAAGGCGTAGGCGACACCAACCGTTCTAGCAGAAAATTCTTTTGTACTTTCTTATCTTTGCCTTTATGCCCTATACTGTTATATATTAATTTAGATATTGTATTTATAAATCACTACATTCACTTGTGGTTGTCTTCCACGTGTACAATAGTCCGGTTGATACATATCTCTTCCCACAAAAACTTCTTCTGCCAAATTTTTCATTTTATCGCTAAAGAGTTGTTTGGACTCTCCAACATTTTGTCTGAGTTTTCTAAGTAAGCCCCAAGGAATATTGTGGGTCCAAGATCTCTCCGTAACCATTCAATAGATCTTTCTTGAGGGCCTCCCATGGTTCTAGAGGCTCTTCCTCAAATCTCCTTCTTATAAAATCATTTAACAGACCATCACTCTTCAGAAAGGCAAGTCTTTTTTTTTCATTTTCATCCGCTCCTATGGTAAAGGCGTACCTCTCTATTCGGTATATCCATCGCTTGCACCCTCCGGCCTCTCCTCGATATGTCTCTACATTTTGGAATACATTATGGTGTCGGCCCTCCAAGTTCCATCTTCCTAAAGCACTGGTCATTTGTAATAAGGCCATTGTGGTGGGGTCAATTCTTTGTTCTTCCGCCATCCCAATTGCTTACCTCTCCTTCTTCTCAATCAGGCCTTTTACAATGTATTAATACTATACATAAAAAAAACCAGGCGGTGTTTCCTGGTGACTGTTTGTGGTTTATCTAATATAATACCCAGTAACTGTCTGTACAATCAACAACAAAAAAAAAACTGGGCCAGTAGGTGTACCTAACTACTTAGTGAAAATTTTCAACTGTCTCGAAAATTTTCAACTCGGTGGTTCTGGCTCCACGATGATGAAATTTTTCAACAATCGTTCTCGGTGGTTCTGGCTCCACGATGAAAATTTTCAACAATCGTTCTCGGTGGTTCTGGCTCCACGATGAAAATTTTCAACAATCGTTCTCGGTGGTTCTGGTTGCACGATGAAATTTTTCAACAATCGTTCTCGGTGGTTCTGGCTCCACGATGAAAATTTTCAACAATCGTTCTCGGTGGTTCTGGCTCCACTATGAAAAGTTTCAACAATCGTTCTCGGTGGTTCTGGCTCCACGATGAAAATTTTCAACAATCGTTCTCGGTGGTTCGGGCTCCACGATGAAAATTTTCACGTATGACCGTTGAAGGTTAACACATTGTCATATAACCAAGTTTTGACGAAGGGATGGTCTTTTAGCCACGTCTTTGCGACTTCTAAATTTTCAACATGTGACCGTTGAAGGTTAACACATTGTCATATAACAAAGTTTTGACGAAGGGATTGTCTTTTAGCCACGTCTTTGCGACTTCTAAATTTTCAACATATGACCGTTGAAGGTTAATACATTGTCATATAATCATGTTTTGACGAAGGGATTGTCTTTTAGCCACGTCTTTGCGAATTCTAAATTTTCAACATATGTCCGTTGAAGGTTAACACATTGTCATATAACCAAGTTTTGACGAAGGGATTGTATTTTAACCACGTCTTTGAGACTTCTAAATGTTCAACATATGACCATTGAAGGTTAACGCATTGTCATATAACCAAGTTTTGACGAAGGGATTGTCTTTTAGCCACGTCTTTGCGACTTCTAAATTTTCAACGTATGACCGTTGAAGGTTAACACATTTTCATATAACAAAGTTTTGACGAAGGGATTGTCTTTTAGCCACGTCTTTGCGACTTCTAAATTTTCAACGTATGACCGTTGAAGGTTAACACATTGTCATATAACCAAGTTTTGACGAAGGGATTGTCTTTTAGCCACGTCTTTGCGACTTCTAAATTTTCAACGTATGACCGTTGAAGGTTAACACATTGTCAAATAACCAGTTTTGACGAAGGGATTTTTTACCTTACCCCTTGTTCTCAGCAGCATAAATTTCAATCCTGGTAAAACGGCACCATTTTACCTACCCCTCATGTCACAGGTTATTTAAACACAAGAAGTTCTTTCTTGTTTGAAGGCCGTTTATTCACAATGATCGTATAGATGGTAGTACAATTACAGGGGTGGTAAAGTCAGAGACGACTCAAAACAGATATATGTCCTCTCAGTTCGATGGCCGGCTTCATCTCTATGGTTCTACGTCATTCCAATTTAAAATCATTATTCCTACGCCATCCGTGTCCAACTCACTAGGTATAAGCCTTGAGAGTGCAATTCTTACTCAACTTCCCATACTCTCGATTTTGCGTCATCACCAAACATGTGTCACAATATGCTGTGACAGTACTAATAACATTTCTATATTTATCTATGGATAGACAGCAGTGGAGGATCTTGTCTGCTGATGCTTCCACCATGGCACCCCTACGACCCATGACGGGTTACGGGTTGAGATGAGCTGATGATGATTTATCTATACTTTGGTACAAATAACATTTCTATATTTATCTATACTTTGGTACCAATAACATTTATGTATTTATCTATACTTTGGTACCAATAACATTTCTATATTTATCTATACTTTGGTACCAATAACATTTCTATATTTATCTATACTTTGGTACCAATAACATTTCTACATTTATCTATACTTTGCAATAATATCAATAACTGAAGTTTTCTGTTATTTCATCTGTTTGATCTTATTTATTTCAGTCCATCAGGAAGAGTATAATGGTATTTAGTTCCTATCATTCTTTTCCATACTGAAAAAACATGCATTGCACCGTGAAACTAAATTGAGCACCGATCAAAAGAACGGACACTCCTTTCTATTTAGTTGATGGTGTATTGATCAGAAGTTATGAAAAGTTTGACCACAAAGATGCAACGAAGTTGAAATGCAATGACAGAAATGAAATGACCACAGCAGAATTAGTGACGTCATCAGGATATGCAGAAACAACACAACATAATTACCCCCTCCCCTCACCCCCGCAATGTATAATTTGGCGTGTTACTTGCTCGTAATTTAACAAATTCTAAGACTGCCAATAAACAGGACACACACACACAGTGTGTGAGAAAACATGTTGATAGCGTTATAAGACAATCCTTATTCTGGAACTCTCATGGCAAAACATGTAAAGGTAGATAGGACAACAAGTGGAGATAGACATTGACCTGACAAGGACGACATAGAAAGATCTTAGACATTGACCTGACAAGGACGACATAGAAAGATCTTAGATATTGACCTGACAAGGACGACATAGAAAGATCTTAGACATTGACCTGACAAGGACGACATAGAAAGATCTTAGATATTGACCTGACAAGGACGACATAGAAAGATCTTAGACATTGACCTGACAAGGACGACATAGAAAGATCTTAGACATTGACCTGACAAGGACGACATAGAAAGATCTTAGACATTGACCTGACAAGGACGACATAGAAAGATCTTAGATATTGACATGACAAGGACGACATAGAAAGATCTTAGACATTGACCTGACAAGGACGACATAGAAAGATCTTAGACATTGACCTGACAAGGACGACATAGAAAGATCTTAGACATTGACCTGACAAGGACGACATAGAAAGATCTTAGACATTGACCTGACAAGGACGACATAGAAAGATCTTAGACATTGACCTGACAAGGACGACATAGAAAGATCTTCAGCTGATGGCACGGGGCAGCGAGGCTAGGAGTGAGCTTGTTCATGGTCAATGCTTTTTAAAAAAAAATAAAACATTGTGCCTTGCTTTGGTGAGGCGTGCCCCGTTCAAACAACACATAGTGTCCGTCGGTTATATTAATGTTAAAAAGAAAAGGTAAAGGATCCCGTTACACACCCATTGAGGCATATTGGGAATATGGTGTTAGGCCCATATTATCTTGACCGTCGGCACACTAGGGATGATGTGGTCAGCATCACGTCGGCCGCCTTAACCTTTCCAGAGTTGCTCTGGTACCCATTTGGGGCTGGGTCGACCCAGGAGCCGTTTGTGGCCTAAAAAAATCCCACCTCATCTGGGGTTCGAACCATAGACCACTGAGCTAGAAAGCCAGTGCACTAACCACTATGCTACCGCGGCTCCCTGTGCATTTATATATAAAGACCGTGAGGTTTAAAGGACCGTCTTTTCTTCTTTGGGATCTGAAGGGTAAAGGGGATGAAGATACATCTAATTTTATTTAGTACTTCATGTTTTTTTTTTTAAATTTCCTATTCTTCCGAAAAATTATATTAAGAATCTGATCAATAACGGTCTTACGTGTTTATATAAACATAGTTCATTGCTTTCAGCGAATCTTTCAAATGTTAACAAATCACTATAGAATATGATCGTTTATCATTTCTGTTTACTTCCCCTGTTCAGATCTCAGTTGGCTCCCATTTTTCATAAATGTACCCTTGAAATTGACAGGATATTCTGTAAAGTTGATTCTTGTGTTCTTCGGACTAATGTGATCGCAACACTCTTTTCTGGAGCGAAATCACAGGATTACTTGACGGCTATTGCGGTCTAAATCTTATCAAATGTTATTTTTAGGTGTATCAGCTCTCACACTTTAAAACACTTATTCATACATACATATACACAGAAGATCTAGAGCAGGGATCGACAGCCACTTCGCCTTAGCCACATGTGACGAATTTTTTTATATAACTGTGGCGCATTTCTTTTTCATAATTAGCACTTATAAAAAAATGAATATTATTTTTGTTTTATTTTATTTTATGTCACTTAGTTTTGCATGTACCAGTTGGGCTAAACTAATTCCCACAGCTGAAAATGGCTTCTTAAAGGACAGCAATTCACAAACTAGTCATACTGATCTGGTTATAGGGGTAGCTACTATTGTTGGTCATTGTTGTTATTGAAAGGGAATTCTGGTTTTCAGCATCGTCCTAAAGTTCACCCAGGTGATAATTATTCTTGGCAACGCGCCTTTAAATTTTTTTTTAAATTGCCATTTGACGCATTATCTGGGTCAAATGAATGGGATTTTTGAAGACAGTGGAACATGTAACAGAAAAGACATATTTTACTAGACTCTGTTTATGTTGTTACTTAAGGCACTTTTAGAAATCAAGGAAATGAATGTTTCATATATTCGATTTCACTTAATTAATATTGATATCATTTATCAGTAATTCATCATATCTCTGACCAAAAATTAAAGGTATGAACGATATGACGAATTGCTAATAAATGATAACTGGATATTCATTTTTACTGTGTGCAATAGAGAATGTATTGAACATTTATTTTCTATGTTTAGTGTCTTTGGTAACAAAAATAAAAGTGATAAGCGTGTCATCTTTTCCTTTACTTGTTTAATAATTTGAAGTTATAACTGAATATTACTTGTTTGTCCGGTTTCACTTCTGCCCAGAGACACTCATCTTTGAACAAAATATAACTTTAAGAGTAGTGCTCCACAAACATGTCAACAATTCAACATCGTTGTGATACAATGGATCCCATCTCATTGTAACATCCTCAACAATGAAGAGGCTGACAAATTGGAAAAGGAATGTGGAAAGCTACCTTAACCTGAAACAAGCATAACTTTTGAAGAGGCAAAGGTTTTATCAGAACCAGATACACATAAACAAATGATATACAGAACATCCAGGATACACACAAAATGATGCATTTTACCAGAAGAAGTGATAATCTTCAGACTCCGCACGGGCCACAACAGATTGGGATATTATTTATTCAATACGCTAAAGGTAGGAACTACCTTACTTACTTAGTCATTCCCATTCTACCGTGAGGTGTAGAGGTGATAGGTACTATCGTTGAGCGTAATTGTGACACTAATAAAATGACTGCTGAACGTCTGCTTCAAAGATGTCTAACGCATGAGAAACATAGAAATCCCATATGGCCGTCACCAGTACCAATGTTGGAAAAACTCTATGGAGATTCAAATAGCTTCAAGCTTTGAAAATATTCAAGTAGACGTCTGAGAGTATACGAAGAACAACAACAACAAAATATACACTTGATAAGTTTAAACACGAAATGTAATGTTGAGTCGGTACTAGAACTGTGTTTAAAGCAGAGAACTCACTGACGTAACTGCGTGAAAAAACAGATTGCTCTAATTGGCTTATTATCACTCTAATAAATGCCCGCTCCTTCAATTATTTCCTGTACTTTAAAACTCTTAGTTTAATGGATTTATGTCCACCTTATTGTGTGTAGTTTTAGTTATTATAAAATTAGTCGGTGTCAACGCCGCTAAAGACGAGAAATATTTCAATATACAACAGAAGGGAACTGCATGCAAAGTTCTAGCTCTCCTCAATCAGTGGATTTATAGCTATCTTAAACGTTACAAATGTGAAACTAGTCAAATCTCAAAGTACCGTTTTATCTTAAAGAAAAAGTGATAACATGATTTATGTTGAAACTCCAGCTATTCAGAAATTAAACTTCACGCTAAGTATTCACTTTGGTGCAAGTTCTGGAAAAGCAAAGCAAATCAAAAAGTTACAGTTGGACGTAGATGAAATCTGTTTCTTCTTTGGTCCTTGGCTACTGACTGACAAAGCAATCAGTGACCATCGCGCCGGGTTGCATCTTGTAGGGCAGCACCAAAATGTCTCCATTTTGGTTCTTGGCGGCTGATTGACAAAGCAATCAGTGACCATCACGCCTGCTGGCGTCTTGTAGGGCAGCAACACACTGTTTCCACTTTGGTCCTTGGTCACTGACTGACAAAGTAATCAGTGACCATCACGCCTGATGGTGTCTTGTAGGAGAGCAACAAACTGTATTCACTTTGCTCGGGCGACAGCCATTTTTTGTGTGGTGCACCAGCTCTGGTTCATGATCAGCATCTCTGCATCCACAGTTCTCCGCTACGTGGCTTTTGGCCGTCCTTGCTGTCGCTTTCTTTCTGGAGTCCAAAGCAAAGCAGTTCTGATGATTGTGTCAGGGTCTCTTCTGAGGATGTGACCAACTCAATTCCAGCTTTTACTAGCTATGATGGTGCGCATGTCTTCTTGGTTCTTCGAGTTAGCAGTTCTTGGTTGGTAATAGTGTTCGGCCAGAAACTTCTATGAATTTTCCTTAGAAAAGAGGACAATTTGGACATTTCTTTCTCTGTTACTTTCCAGTATTATGCGCTGTACAGAATGTAGATTAAATAATAAACTTAATACAGAAAAATATAATAGCTCTTCTCCGATTTCATTGCTTTCGTGTTGCCATTTCAGCAATTGAGAGACCCATTTCATTTCGATATCCAAATGGCTGGTGTAGAACCTGCAGAGCAGTACTCACTTGTACATTCGTACCAAGGATCGGTTAATCAATGACGTGATATCACTTCAAAGAAATAAAATGTCCATTTTGAAACTAGCGTTTGCTAATCGCTGTCTGCATTTGGAGTGGATTAGCGTGGATCGGTGAATCAATATTTGCATCATTCTGTTTCATAAGTCGAAATACAGAGGTCGAGTTCAGTCAATAAATTCTAATGTTGCTCTGTGATGTGCTCTGACGTTTTGGTTTCAACCACAAATTGCTCATTTGCTCAAAGGAGACAAACTGACAACTCTTGCATTTATTTATTATTAACACCAGAAAGCATTGAGTAGTGTTTAGTTGTAAAGTCTGATAAAAGCTGGTGAATATCTAAAAGTTGTTGAACAAGCCTCATTCAATCATCTTCTTTGCTGTTATATACACAGTCATCTAATAATTCATGTGAATTGTCGGCGTATATTAGACTTCGAGAAATCTTGCTTATTCGCCTCACTTGTGGTTGATAGTAATTTATGGTTGCTAATCCAAGTTCACTGATCACCCGTTTGCCAGTCACTTCGATTACGGAAACAGCAGCAGATGGATTGATTTGCCGTTGCCCTAAAGACGCCAATAGGCGTGATGGGAAACAACGGCAAAGAAAACCTATCTGCTGTTGCCCTAAGACGCCACTAGGCGTAATGGCCACTGACTGCTTTGACGGTCGGTGGCTAAGGACGGAAGAAGAAGAAGAATTCAAATTCAAGTCGTGTAAGCTTTTACTGATGACTGAGACAAGTGTATTTATAATACGTCTAATTTCATAGTGTGGCACATGTGATGACGTATTTTGAGAGTGTGGCATATCGTGAGGTCTTGTTTCAGAGTGCAAAAATATGTGGTGACGTATTTCAGAATACATATGTGATGACGTATTTCAGAATACACATGTGATGACGTATTTCAGAATAAGGCATATGTGTTGACGTATTGCAGAATATGGCTTATGTGATGAAGTTTTTCAGAATACAGCATATACGGTGATGTATTTCTGAGGGCAAAATATGTGATGTCTTGTTTTAGAATACAGAATATGTGATATCTTGTTTCAGAGTGTGGCACACATGTAGTGTTGTTTCAGAGTGCGATATATTTATTATAGTGTATGTATTCTAATAAATGCTACGTTTTCATTACCAAATTGTAAATATCAGTTAGTGTTAAAATGTATACGCATGGGCTTTTACTTGAGCAGTCCTGTCCACTGACATATGCGATATGGCCTTTTTACCTTCCTTCGTTTTCTTGTCTTTTTTCAAGTTCTGTTGTTATTTTTTTTAATGTTTTATTGGTAGTAGTAACGTTGACAAACGATCCTAGGTCCCTCTGCAATTCAATAGCCAGTGGCATTTTCCTTACATTTATAAACGAAAAAAGTCGGGGTCCTTACTGTGGTGCTTGAGGGAGTGTCACCGTTGTACCGGGTGTTTTAAAGACTGGTCCAAAAAGGCACCAATTAGAGGTATGTGACAGAGCTATCTCTTCTTATTATATCTTCCAGAACTGGTTACGGTACCAATTAGAGGTATGTGTGTCAGTGCCGTGAGCTGGTTACGGCATCAATTAGAGGTATGTCACAGTGGTGGTGAATAAGCACGGACCTCCTCACAATACATCTGTATCACACAAAAAATAAGATTTTAACACAAGGAACGACAGAGTGCGTACAGACATGGTTGGACGTCGAATTTTCTCACCTCCAAAGATCAGCTCTAGATAAAACCATGATTGTAACTGATCCTACTTCTTCTCCAACAATGATAGGAGATGAGTCTACCAACGCAAAATCTCAGCTAACCATTGAAGCCAGTCCTCCTACCCCTGATCTACCACCACCAACCTGTGATCCAACACCACCCACTTTCGATCCAACACCACCCATATTTGATCCATCAGGACCCACCTTTACCCCTGATCTAACACCACCAACCTGTGATCCAACACCACCCACTTTTGATCCAACACCACCCATATTTGATCCAACAGGACCCACCTTTACCCCTGATCTAATACCACCAACCTGTGATCCAACACCACCCATATTTGATCCAACAGGACCCACCTTTACCCCTGATGTAACACCACCAACGTGTGATCCAACAACACCCACTTTCGATCCAACACCACCCATATTTGATCCAACAGGACCCACCTCTAATGGACCGACAGCTCAAAATCCCACAATAAATTATCTAGAAGTTCACATCAACCAACCCACTGAAGTCAGCGTAAACCACACTTTGAAAAATGCATTCATCACTTCTTCAGATAACCCACCCAATATGAACGAGACCAACCCATCCTGCCTCCCAGATACAGCTACTTTCCAAGTCAGTGTAAACCACACTTTGAGTGATGTATTCCCCAATTCTTCAGATAACCCATCCAATATGAACGAGACCAGCCCATCATGCCTCCCAGATACAGCTACTTTCCAAACAAAAGTGCCTGTCAATAGCGCAGATGTCTACTCATGCTCCACAAAATATCTATTAGCAAATGAGTGTGTTATGGAACAACTAAGCCAACGAACAGAGAAACACTTCTGTCAGGAGCTGGAAACTATAATTGAAAGTTCTCTGAAAAACGTCATTGAAAAATTCAAGCAGGATATAGAAAGCTCACTGAAAACAGAGCTTGAAACACTGAGACATGAAGTTATGACTCTCCGCAGAGAAAACACAAGGTTGGTTCATCACCTAAACCACCAACCTATTTCAAGTAATAAGAAAAAAGAAAATGGGGAGGTGATTGACAGCCCACGAGAAGCAATTCATCATGAATCTCCAGTTACACCACTTAACTTACCCACCCCTTCTCCAACACTCATTCCTCAAAACAAAGCATGCCCAGGACAGCATCATAATGTTAAAAGCCAAAAGGACATTAGCAGCAGTGTAGGAAGAAGATTAGGACCAAATAAAACATTCCCAATTGAAGTAAAAATTAGCAATCGATTTGGAAATCCATCAATCCTATCTACACAAGCAGATTCCGAAACAGCAACCTCAGAAGGAGATGACAGGGCACGTAAACTCCAATGTCACTTGACACAAGATTCTGCTGACCACCTACTGCAAGACAACGAGCAATGGCACCAACAACGCCGTCGTACTCGACCACAGCCACATCCTAATCGTCACATTCCTCACAACACAACCAACATTATTATAGGAGACTCATTGCTAAATGGCATTCACAGCGATCGAATGTCAACAACACCAGGGGAACTAGTCACTGTTATACCATTACCTGGAGCCGGAATAGTAGAAGTTATCAATGAAATAAGCCGTCTCAACACAAACACCAACATAAAGAAAACAACAATACACGTAGGGATAAACGACAGCACAAATGGACACACTCTTAACCTATCAGACATCTCCAGAATGATTGACACCATAAAACAAAAAATTTCCCAACACATCCACATATATTTCGTCAATTATTCCACCCAGCTATGGTAAAGCACGCCAAACTGTGGATATCAACAACAAGGTGCTTTACACTTTTTGTTCAAAGCATAACACGTCTTTCATAAACAACACTCCCTTTTTCACATCTAAGTCAGGTGCGCCAAAAAAACTGCTATACAGAGATCAGGTACACACTTCTAAACTAGGGACCAGCTACCTAGCCAAAAATTTAAAGTTTCCTCAGAGGACACACCAGAAACACACACATTCATTCACCAGGGACACAAATTATACACTTAACTTAGTAAACCCAGGCAGAACAGCTCATAACCATCAATCACCGTCCTCAGCTGACAAGCAAGTATCTAGAAAAGCTACATTTAAGCCCACCTCCCACGCTAACCTTTATGACCAAATGTATCCACCACTACCCACACAACAGTCCAGCCAGCTGCTAACTGCACAACAGACACCACTGGACAGATGGACGGATTGGACTACAAGTAACACCCATTCACTTAATCGCAACGCAGGAACTACAGCAAGAAAATGGGAGTTTTCTCACCCCGTCTCCACCCGCACAGAACGGAATTCTCACAATTCATCCGTTTTACGGCAACTGACTCAATATAGTCCAGAAATATTAATGCAGGCTCTTCAGATGTCTATAAACGGCTCTACAGAACAAGATTAAAACCAAGCAACTTAAAACTGTTTTTTTTTAAAAACAAGTTTGCAGTGTAACATTCGACCTGACGCGTTCTCTTCGGAAGCACTTTAGTGACCTTTGTCCTGAGATAAAAGACATAGCTGAGTATCAGCGTAGAACTTTTAGCTGTCACTTTTGGATGTTAATAATTTTTTTTTTTATTACATTGTCTGTTTAAACATTTCTTTCTGTTTGTCAGAGCAGGGCGTATCTAAATTTGTTTCCGATTTAGTAATAACTCTATCGTATTAATACTATTGTTTTCTTATTATTATTATCTCTGTGCTTATTCCTCTCATTCCTACGCTCACCATTCTCTTTTACATCTCTTTTACATCTTTTATACATCTGCACCTTCGTTTTTTCATATTGAGGAAAATTAGGAAATCCTCACAAAACTAACTAACTAAGTCACAGCGTGGACCTTTAACTGTCCCGGAAGGATTAATTCTCTACATTGACTGTGGTTGAAGTAAAAATATTCCTTTTTGTTCGGAACAGACTGTATTTTAAGATAAAAACCACACTTTTTGCAGAGATTAAGATACTGTAAACAGTGTCCACGGACTCTAGCAGTGCATATTTTATTACTTGTCTACAATTTTGTATAAACCATTGTGTACCAATTTTATTGCTTCTTACTCATTCCTACTCCCCTCATTATTTCTTTCCTATTGACTATTATCATGTCCGAGTGCAAAAACTCTAATCAAAATATAGGCAATACCACTAATTCATGGCTTAAACTATCAGGGCTTAAAATTGATCATTTAAACATTTACCACCTGCTAGGTAAGCTTTCTGAAGTCTCCACCTCCCTCCAACAAAACTTCCACATATTTGGTTTTTCTGAAACCCGTCTCAATGACAAAATTACAGATGACGAAATTAGGATTAATGGATTCACCACCATTCGCAGGGATCCTAACAGACAACATGAAACAGGGCTAGTCATATACATCTCAACATCTCTTCAGTACAGACGCCGTGATGATCTAGAACATACTGGCATTGAATGTTTATGGCTGGAAATAAAACTCCCCAACCTGACCCCCGTTCTAATTGGTTACCTGTAACGAAACCCTAGCTCTTCTGCTGTATGGTTTGACACATTCTCACGAATGATGGACAACGTTTGGGCTTCTTCGAAGGAAATTATTCTACTGGGGGATTTCAATATTGACCTTCACAAACCGAACAACACGTGGAATGATATCACCATCTCATACAACCTCATACAGTTAATCAATCAACCCACGAGAGTAACAGACTCATCATCTACACTAATTGATCATATTTATACGACCTGCCCAGAAAACATTATAGAATGCACAGTCCCACAGATATCATTAAGTGACCACTGTCCTATTTGCTGTACCTGGACGAGAAAGGGGTTTAAAGCACCTAAAACGGAACACATCACAGTCCATTACAGGAATTTCAAAAACTTTAACATTCAATTATTCCTACAAGACCTACAAATATCCCCTCTCTCATACGTGTACCAACTTCCGCATCCAGAAGAAGCCATAACATACTGGACACAAACTTTCAACAACGTATTCGACAAACATGCTCCTATAAAGCAGGTTCGGGTCAAAAACATCAGAAAGACCCCATGGATAACCAACGAAATACTATCAACAATGAGAGAGCGGGACGAAGCACATAAGCTCAAAGATTTCAGCAGGTATCGGATGCTTAGAAACAAAGTACAATATCTCATTCGTCAGGAAAAGAAACTACATTTCAGAAAGATGATTCAAGACAAAGCAAACAGCAAAGAAGTCTGGGCAGCCATTAGAACACTAACACACAAATCAAAGTCACTAAACTCTTTACCTAAAAGCTGCTCCCTCACGGCAACTCATTTTAGCAACCACTTCAAAACAGAAATTAGCCTTCTCAAGTCGACACTAAAGCCAATGGACTGCGATATTAGTAAATTGACAGTCTTCTGCAACACTGAACACACCACAACAGATCTAAGACATATTCCTTTTCTAACAGTACATGAAGTTCTCAAATATATCTTGGCATTAAAAAACAACAATTCATCTGGGCTTGATGGTATCAGCAATAAGATTCTACGTTACGCTGCGCCCATCATTTGCGACTCCTTAACCTATGTATACAACCAATGTATTGCACACAACTACTTCCCCACAGCATTTAAATCTGCCAAAGTGTACCCCCTCTATAAATCTGGCTCACATAGCGATCCCAACAGCTACAGACCAATATCTCTTCTATCATCTCTTTCAAAACCACTAGAGAAACACATTTACAACACCACATTTAAACACTTAACAACAAACAAACTGCTCATTGATAGCCAGTCAGGTTTCAGACCCAAACATTCCTGTCACACAGCGCTCACCAAAATGGCAGACAACTGGCTGTCGAACATAAATGATGGAAAATTATGTGGTGCTGTTTTTGTCGACTTCAAGAAAGCATTTGACATGATTGACCACACTATCTTGGTTCAAAATTTGGAAACCCTCAGAATAGGCTCTAATCCACTAAACATCATCAAATCATTCCTGGCAGATCGACAACAGTTAGTGCTTCACAACAACTCGGCATCAGATTTCTCGAAGGTAGTTACAGGAGTACCGCAGGGCTCTATTCTTGGGCCCCTACTCTTCGCAATGTTCATCAACGACCTGCCACTACATCTAAAATATTCAACTTGTGACCTCTTTGCAGATGATTGTACTATCTACACTAGTGACAATGACTGCGTGGCACTTGAAATGACTCTTCAAAGCGATGTAGACAATCTAACAAAATGGAGTAATATGAATCGTATGCCAGTAAACACAACAAAAACGAAATCTATGTTGATTACCACCAGACAGAAACTCCTAAGCTGCACCAAAAGATCGCTACAGCTACACGCGGAATCAATACAAATTGAACATGTAACAGAACACAAAGTTCTGGGGATCACGATTGACCAGCACTTAACGTGGAACTCCCATGTACGGAATTTAACCAAACACATAGCACAAAAGACGTACCAGCTAGCCAAAATAAAACACTTCTTAGACGCAGACACTAGACTATTGTTCTACACCTCACATATACAGACACATCTAGATTACTGCTCTACACTATGGGATTGTTGCCCTGCTTCCACCTCGAAGAGACTGCACTCCCTGCAAAAGAGAGCAGTGCGTCTGATCACCGATAATCGCACGATATCACACACAAGGACAGGAAAAGAACCCAAAATACTGTCGCTAAAAAAACGTCTTCTCTACAACAAAGCCAAGCTGACTCACACAATTCTATCTAACAATGCCCCGTCGTACCTAAGATCATTGTTTCAAACCAGTAGAAGGGAGGGACAACGATTACATCAGTTACGTCTGCCCAAACCTAGGATCGACCTGTTCAAAAAGAGTCTAGCCTACTCTGGTGCCTACTTATGGAACAGCCTTCCACACCACCTAAAAAGCCTTCCTACACAATATTCTTTTAACAAAGCACTTTTCAAACACTTCCTCAACACTGATTATCTACCCCCATAGAAACAGTATTTGCCTGTCAACATCTCATCCATAGGTCAACATTTCTTTTCCTCTTCCGCTCATTTTTGTGTGTGAATAATTTGTTTTATATCCATGTAATATCATTATTATATTCACTTTAAAATATTATTATATAATGTAATGTATGTGTGAATGTACCCACATAATACTGTACTTTAGAAATGTGAGTCGTGAGAATGTACCCGCATACCAAAAATACAGATTAATTGTAGACGGATTGAACGCATGAGTGAGTGTCGGTATACAGAATTTATTTATTTTTATTTATTGTTTTATTTATTTTATTTTATTATTACTTTTTCCCCCATTTACTAGCTTGTTTGTTTCAAAAAAAAAACCCTACTCATTTTTTTTATTATGCTTGCATACTGTAAATGAATGCTGTTATGGTAACTTTATAATGTTGCATGCCTTTAAATTAATGCTTAAAGCATCATGTGGGAATGAAAGGATATAGTATGCAAGATTAATGAGAGTGGAAGGGCAGAATGTTAGACGGGCCTGCGCGCCCAATTCTTTACCCTTCGAAAATAAAGTTCGTTCGTTCGTTCGAACTTCTAGGACTGGTGTTAGTAAATTAGGTGACAGATGGTAGGCCTAGTTGTCTACCTTCTATTTGTCAATTTGATCTATTGACCTATCTTCCAAGTAAGAGTATATCTTAATACTGGCCATCACCGCCAGAGTTGACTATTCCTGGATGATATATATCTCAAGCTTCCAACCTAAACTCGTTCCATCCCTTCTTGTGATGTTACTTAGTGACAACTTCGTATAGTAGGTATTTTCTTTATGTCTATTATCTTGTTTACCCTAGCACTCAACAACCTTTTAGAGAATTAACCCAACTTGAGAAGTGTTCCATCAAAACAAGTGGTTTATTTACATATCAACATTCCATCATAATAAGAGGCATGTGGTACAAACTCCACATACAAACATTTCATAACTCCCTCTTGTATGTCCCATTCTGTAAATCTCCTCAGGTGCTTCCTTAATCTTATGTTACCCACTCATAGTCAATTTTATAGCCTCAGCCTCATTTCTGATTATCACGCGTTCCTTAGTTGGAAGCGTCGTTAACCTTGTAATACTGCATCTCAGCTTCCGCAAACATTCTTAAACTGTTTTCAAAGTCTATCAAGTATATGAGTAAAAGGACCAACTTACTTTAGTTTCACAGAATCCTCACAACACTCATATTGCTTACTATCACACCTTAACGCTAATCTTATACTTTAATCACAACTTTGTCTTTCATATTCGAATGGTTTCTATTACTCTAACTAGAACAATAAAATCTTCAGAAGAAAACATTCTGTCTCCCATAGAGTTTTGAAGTTGAGAGCCCGGCAGAAATTCATTCTCGCCGCTCTAGTTCCTTATCTAGGACAGCTCTTCAAACATGCGACCGCTCTCTCGCTTGTCCAAATTCGTTCTCCCTTCTTAAAATATCTTTATCAGCTCATCTGTCCTTGTTTACTGTTAACCGATTGGTCCGCTCTACTTTTTACTCAGCTGAAATATCTTCACTTTTATTTGCTATGTAAACAACTCAGTGAAGTGTCGCTCGTTATCCTTCTAAACTTCACACAGACTTTTCTCGTGCATATTTTTTTTCTCTCAGCTCACTAAATCATATAAGGGAGTTAATTCCCCGTTGTCTCCCTTTGCATGATTTGACTTAACCTTATATTGTCTTCTCCTAAGCTTGTTACAAAATTCTTATATGTACATTTTCTCAACCATAATTACAGACTCATTAAACGTTCTTAAGTGTAATTAAGCACTTTCCTCCCCTGACCTTAATATTCAGAGTCTCCTCCCTCTGATCAAAGCATTACTTCACTCATTTTATCTCCCTTCTAGCAAGACAAATAGTCTTTATTCAAATCCATTCTTATTTCTTAAACCATTTTTTTTATACTTCCCCTCTTCAGCAAAACCAAATCACCGTTTATTTGATGCCTGCCTGAGCATTTATAATGCTCATAGCAAACCCAACGGCCTAATATCCGGCTTTTGGCTAGGATCATGTGTCTAGACACAGGGACCGGTACAGTGACATTCATGTGTCATTAGGTCTCTTGTGTGAGAACACAGAGGATCACTACGGTGACACATGTTGTCATTGGGTCTTCTTGTGTTGGGACATGTGGTCTTGACCAGGGCCGGGTTAGGGCGGGGATAATGCGACCTCATGCGAGGAAAAAATATGCGACCTCAAGCGAGGAAAAAAAAAAATTAAAAAAAAAAAAAAAAAAAAAAAGACATTCATGTGTCATTAGGTCTCTTGTGTGAGAACACAGAAGATCACTAGGTGACACATTTTGTCATTGGGTCTTCTTGTGTTGGGACATGTGGTCATGACCAGGGCCGGGTTTGGGCGGGTACTAATGCGACCTCATGCGAGGAAAAAAAATGCGACCTCAAGCGAGGAAAAAAAAAAAAAAAAAAACAACGGCCTAATATCCGGCTTTTGGCTAGGATCATGTGTCTAGACACAGGGACCGGTACAGTGACATTCATGTGTCATTAGGTCTCTTGTGTGAGAACACAGAAGATCACTACAGTGACACATTTTGTCATTAGGTCTTCATGTGTGCCCACCACTAGTGGAGTGAGCGATTTGAATGGCGAAAGAGATGCCTCGTTGAAGAGGGGATCTCCGCTATTTTTTGTTCTGTCAGGGATGTGTAGTCCTCTTAATGGATATTTCGTTTATTCGAGATAATACCTCTAGTGTTTCCCACATGTCGGGAGGCGTGTTATTTCTGTGTATTTCCTGAAGGCAAGGTAAATTGACTTTTCATTAACTCTATCGATTTTGGGTCGTGAGCGATTTCGATTCATAGCCTGTCTTCGAAAGTCGTCGTCACGAGATGTTTTCCCAGCTCACATGTCGCTGTATTGTACTGCATCGGTTGATGCATGTCCCAAGGACCATTACTTGCTACTTTGTTAAATGAACTAGGTTTGGAAAACCTTTATTATCTAGAGGATATTTTTTGAGGACATTATTTATACTTCGGCAGACGTGTCTGTCTTGCTGAAGTCAGACTAAGGAGAGTGAACTGATCTCATACATCTGGTTATCTCCTGGCTGTTATAGAAAAGGATGGAGTTTTTTCACCTGACTACATTTACAGCACTATGAAATATAACATGCATCTGACTCATCATTGTAATGCTGTCTACCGTCTATTGCTGTATTGAATGTTGCTGTGATAATGACTGTTTGATGTGCCTACATATTCGCGTAACCATTTTGTCACTGTGGCGTCCACAATAAATAATGAAGAAAAACGTCAACGGCTGTTACAAGAATCATTGACTTTATACGTCGTGAGTTTACTGACGTTCTATGTGGATTGCCCTGTTATTTTTGTATGAACATTGTTTGACTGAACACATCTGCACACTACACAAAACCAGACATGCGGATACCATCCATCATCATATGGCATCACGCATCATTTGGTGGCCATAAGCTGGTTTGATTCTGGTACCAGCAAACACGGGGTCCCTTACCCACTTCATTTTCAACAAGAATTCATCAGCATCCTTCAAGAAATTAACATTCTTCAATACAGTCAACATCTTCAAAATTTTCAAAGTACTCGGCGTTGCCCGGTAAAAGTCAAAATTTCAACTTTTTGACGGAAACAAGAATTTGACAGTACCCGGCGTTGTTACATGTTGCCGGATAACTCGGACTGCTGTTATCTTTTACGCAAGTCAAGCAAGTTGCTGCTGTCAAGGTTCCAGTGCTGTCATTTTTGTGAAGGTCAAGTGCCGGTTGAAACGGGTTGTTTTCTGAAGAAGGCCAAGTACCGATTTCCATCAACTTACTTTTGGATTAGAAGGTCAAGTGCCGAAACAACTCAACACACAGTATTTCAGAAGCTCTTGTACCATCGTGTTAGCAGTGGAAGCAGTTCAGATGTGCCATCATCGTTGGAGCTTCGCTCTTTAGGACGTTGATTGACATCCGTTTTTTCTGCTGTTCTACGATTGGAAGCCTATAAGTTAAGTGGCCTGTTTGTATGTAAACTGTGCCCTTATACTTCTGCTGAGTCTTCTGTGTATCATCTCATTCTATATGTTATATGTCTATATGTTATTTGTATATTTATATGTTTATATTTCAGCGGGTTCTCGGTTGGGTGGTGTCTCCGTTAGATTATGCCACGTCATAGAGGTCGTCTATTGTGAGCGTTTTCTGTAGGGTTTGCAAATTTCCGATACTGGAATTTGCTAAGCGACTTCTGTTGCTATTTATGTTAGCTGTGATGACATGGTTTAATATTGTTTTCGTTATTATTTCGCATTCTTTAGTTTTGTTTTGATTTGTTTGTATTTGTTAGCCTACTCTTGTCTATAATTTAGTTTCATACAACATTTTTGTTTATACACTGTGGTGTCATGTATTTTGTTTAATTATAGCGCAGATATCGTCACATTTTTTGTGATATTTCATTAATTTCTGCTTTATTTTTAGTTGATTTCTGCGAACGTTTTTGTATTGTTGCTGATCTTTGTTATTGTTTACATTGTTATTGTTTACATTGTTTGCATTGTTTACATTTTCAATGTTTACATTCTGCACGTGTTTACATAGTCATTGTTTACAGTTATAGTAATTAGTTAATGGGCTATGCTAATGCACTGTTACTACTACACTGATGATAAATGAATGATGAATAGTGTCGTGCACTATTGAATGAGAAGTGCACTTATGATCAAGAATTGAGTGCTGATATTTCATATACAAGTTCTTTGATTGGAGACTTGTTTCCCACAGAGACTGGGATAATATAATGTGAGATGAATATACAAGTGCTTAATTAAGACTTGTTACACTTAGGTTTGAAATAAATTAGTTAATTATTTCAGGTTTTGGACTCATATGTTAGACAACATGTCTACATTTGAGCACTTTATTGAGCAGGGTAAATTGCTTGGGAAGACTGGTGATAAGTTAGAAGAATTTGCAACTGCTCGATATGATAAAGCAATGGAAGCTGAACAAAAGAAACTGCAGATGCAGGTGGATGAAAAAAAGATTCCAAATGGAAATGGAAAAACAAAAAAGGGAATCAGAAGCTGAGGAGAGAAAACTCCAGCTACAGCTAGAGGCTGAGAATAAAAGACTTGAAAAAGAGGCTGAAAATAAAAGACTTGAAAAAGAGGCTGAAAATAAAAGACTTGAAAAAGAGGCTGAAAATAAAAGACTTGAAAAAGAGGCTGAAAATAAAAGACTTGAAAAAGAAGCTGAAAATGAAAGACTTCAAAAAGAGGCTCAGGCTGAGGAAAGAAGATTACAGAGAGAGTCTGATGAGAGGAAAGAGAAAGCAAAAATGGAACATGAAGAAAAGGTCTTAGCTTTAGAGTTGGAAAAATTGAAATTGACGAGCATGAGTAATGGTAATGATTCAAACAAGGGTTCATCTTCTGGTAAGGCTAATAATGATACTTTTAAGATTAAGTTACCAACATTTAGTCCTTCCAGTGATGACATAATGTTCTATCTGGACAGATTTGACCAAGCATGTACAGCTCATAACATAGACAAAGCAAAATATGTTTATCAGTTATCAGGGATACTGACAGGTAAAGCTCTAAGTATATTAAATATGGTGGATGAACCTGACAAGAGCAATTATGAGGTTGTCAGGGCCGCTTTGTTAAAGAAATATCAGCTTAACGAAGACGGCTATCGTCTACAATTTAAAAACATGTTACCTGAAAATGGAGTTGAATTCTCCGAGTTTATTGCAAGAATACGCATTACTTTCTCACGATGGGTTGAACTATCTAAGACGGAAAAAACTTATGAAGGACTTATGGACTTAATACTTAGAGACAAAGTCATGTCGTCTGTCAATGAGTCTTTCCTGCTTTCCTTCATGAACGTAAACCTAAAACAATAAAAGAAATGGAAGATTTCTGTTGCCAATACGTAACTGCGCACCCACACATAACCATGGGTAACTCTAAGGTGAAAGAAGGTTTACCAGTTGCTTCGGCAGCTCCGTATGGCCAAAACTTTGCTCGTAGATTCCAACAAAATTTTGATAGAAAGAGTAGCGGTAATTTCTGTCAAAATCATGGAAATCAATTTCATGGTGATTCTTCTTCGAAGAATTGGAGACAACCTGATAGTACTCGTTACTATCACCCTAATAATTATAAGCATTTCAAAAGAGGATATGGTAATAGAGGTTATTCCTGCCGAAGACCTCAGAACCAAACAAATAGATGTTCGCATCAATGTGAACATGATAGTAATCGTGGAAACTGGAATTCGAACCAGGATAACAATTACAATAGAGACAATAATAACTGCAGAGATAATAATAACTCTGATAACTTCAGAGGTAATAATAGTCGGGGTAGATCTCAACACAAAAAAAAGAGATATCAGCAGGCTAATGCTGTACAACAGGAAACTGAGGGAGCCTGTAATCATGTTGTTGATAGTAAAAACTTTGACGCTGTCACTGGTTCTGCTTTTGACTTTGAGAGAGCAAACAAATGCCCCCAATGCAGTACTTTATTCGAACTGGGTACCATAACTACTTTGAGTTGTGGTCACCCACTTCCCGCTCTTCCTGCTGCTGTTGCGCATGACGGGAGGGGTTCTTTAATTCTACATAAGGGTCTTGTTAATGATACTCCGGTCTCACTACTTTTCGATTCCGGATGCACCACTATTGGTGTTAGACAATCGCTTGTAGATCCATCTTGTGCTACAGGAAGGGTTATTAAATGTGTCACATTTTGGCGGCACTCTAGAAAAATATCCTACTGCTGTAATTCGCATTGCCACTCCTTTCTTTACTGGAGATGTGCATGCTTGTCTCTTACCTAATCCTATTGCGGACCTTATTATTGGTCGTATTCACGGAGTTAGGGAGTGTACCCCACAGCAGATTGCTGCTTGGGAAGATAATAACATGCAAGCTACAAATGCAGTAGTTACAAGAGCACAAGCTCTACAAACACCCGAAACTTCACTGAATAGTGATAATGAAGTTGATAGCCAAGATAGTCACTTAGTAATCACTCGTGACTCTTTCATAAAATTGCAAGAAGAAGATCCTTCTTTAAAAAAATTCTTCGTTCTTGCGAAGAAAGGTGATCCGAATCAGGATACAAATAGAAAATCTTGGATTGCAATGAGAAACGGCGTACTTGTACGTATGGTACAAGATTCGACTACGTCGGCACATTCGCAAATTCTTGTTCCCAAGAGCATGAGAGTGCAAATATTACAACATGCTCATGACTCGCAATGTGCTGGACATATGGGTTTTTCCCGTACGAAGTCGAGAGTCCTTGTGGCTTTCTTTTGGCCTTTTGTCAATAAGGACATTCGTATTTACTGCCGATCATGCAAGGTATGTCAGGAGGTCAAATCTACAGGACCACGACATGCTGCGCCTATCCAGGCTGCTGACATTCCTATTCGGCCGTTTCAGAAAATGGCCATAGATATTATTGGCCCTTTTAAGGTCAAGTCGGCCAGAGGACATCAGTTTATCCTTACATGTGTCGATATGTGCACACGTTGGCCAGAGGCTATTCCTCTTAAGAGCATATCTACTACAGATATCGCAGATGCTCTTTGGTTGATATTTTCTCGCTTGGGGTTCCCCAGAGAAATATTGTCAGACCATGGCACTCAACTCATATCTGACACTATGTCACAGGTAATGTCTACCTTACATATTGAACGATCTCTCAGTAGTATCTACCATCCTATGTCTAATGGGTTAGTTGAGCGTCTGAATAGAACGCTCAAGACTTTGCTTGGTAAGATAACTGAAGATCATCCTCAAGATTGGACAGGGTTTTACCCGCGGCTCTCTTTGCCTATAGAGAAGTCCCTAATGAACACACAGGATTTTCTCCCTTCGAACTTGTCTTTGGCGCGCGTCCACGCGGCCCTATGTCTTTATTACACGATCTCATCACTGCCGATGATATTAGCGATGAAACTCAATCCTCATATGAGTATGTCATTGCTCTTAGACAAAAGATCATTGAGGCATGTAAGCTAGCAACTGCTTCATCAGAAATTGCTAAAGAGAAGGCAAGACAGTTTGCTAACAAGAATAGATGTCTACGACAACTTTGTCCAGGTGACAAAGCATTCGTCCTACTCCCCAGTAGGGAAAATAGACTTCTTATTGCATGGAAAGGTCCGTATGCAATAGTCTCTCGGATTTCCGATGTTGACTATGTGGTCGATATTGATGGAAAGCATAAAACTTTCCACATAAACATGCTTTCGGAATTTCACGAACGTCCGGACTATTTGCTGCCTATTTTCCAGGCAACGGATGATGCTCCTGCACCTCACGGTCATTATTCATCCCTGTCTGTCATACAGGATGAGGAATCTACCTTCTCTGATGTTAATCTTCCCCTTCCAGTGGTTCCATTACATTCTACAGAATCTTGGAAAAACGTTTCTGTTTCTCCTAATCTTTCTGGTGACGAACATCGACAAGTCTCGTCGATGTTACAAACATTTCAGGATGTTCTCACTGACATTCCTGGACACACAGATGTCATAGAACATGACATAATTCTTACCGACAATAATCCAATTAGGGTTAGGCCTTATCCTATTCCTATACACTTTCAGTCGCAAGTGGAAAAGGAATTGGATGAAATGATTCAATTAAATATAATTGAACCATCGACTTCACCATATTCTTCTTCCATGGTTATTGTCCGGAAGAAGGATAAGAACATACGAATTTGTGTTGATTATCGCAAATTGAATCAGGTCACAAAGTTCGATGCTGAACCGATGCCTTTGTTAGAAGATCTACTGATTAGACTTTCTAATTCTAGATTCTTCACTAAACTTGACTTGTCTAAAGGTTATTGGCAAGTGCCTTTAGCAGAGCATGCCAAACCTCTTACTGCTTTTTCTACACCTAGGGGTCTATTTCAATGGAATGTTATGCCTTTTGGTCTCATGAACGCCCCTGCCACTTTCGTTCGCATGATGCGTCGAATTCTGTCACATCGTTCGGATGTCATCGCATACTTAGATGACATCTGTCTCTTCAGTGATACCTGGGAAGATCACTATTTAGGGTTATATGACTTATTGTCCACTCTACGTGAGAATAATTTGACAGCGAAACCTTCTAAAGCTTTTGTTGGTTTTGGTGAAATCTCTTTCCTGGGTCATCGTGTTGGTCATGGTCTCTTGAAGACAGAAGACCACAATACTTCCAAAATACTGAACATCTCTGTTCCTAAAACGAAGAAACAAGTTAGGAGTCTCTTAGGTTTAATTCAATTTTATGGGAGATTTATTCCAAATTTATCTTCGATCATGGCACCTCTCTCAACATTGTTGAAGAAAGGTTCGCCTAATCTGGTCCGTTGGTCTGAAGAATGCCAATCTTCACTAGACCAAATCAAGAATATATTTTCTTCTCCTCCCATCTTAAGATTACCTACTCTTGATAGGACTTTTGTTCTTCGGAGTGATGCTTCATCCACTGGGATTGGAGCAGCACTGATGCAAGAATATGCAAATACTCTGCATCCTGTTATGTACATTTCTAGAAAACTAAATGCGGCAGAGAGGAACTACTCGGTTTTAGACCGTGAGTTGTTAGCGATGGTTTGGTCAATTCTAAAGCTACAAAGATTCCTCCTGGGAGCACATTTCATTCTAGAGACTGATCAGAAAGCTCTTACAGCTATTCAGACTAAGAATTTGAAGAGTTCGAGATCCACTCGATATGCTATAGCTCTTCAACCTTTTCAATTCACGGTACGAGCTATCCGTGGTGCGGATAATGTGATGGCTGACATTTTGTCTAGATGCCCACATGACTCCAACTAATACTTCTGTCCTATATTTCCATATATTACAGAGTCATAACACACCTATATTTCTACAATAGATTAGCACATCTGTACTTACTTTATATGTACACACTATCGTGCTTTGTTGTCATCTTCTTCTGTTCGTTTTTTAAGATGATAGAGGAGGACTGAGTAGTTAATATAAGGGCCGTTAGTTTACTAAACAGCCACAATTATTAATAATGTATTGTACCTTATGAAGCATATTAGTTATTAATTAGCATTATATTGCTTGTACTTTCTCAGAATGTCATTGTTGAGCTGAGGACTTACCTTACTAGTATCAAGCATGACGAGTTCTAGATTGTGTACTTACCCTCGGAATACCAGAGCATATGTCCTGGATCGTCATGTAGTTTAACTTTACTATGTACTTATGTCATTACATGTCAAAGAATGTACTATTTAAATTTTCCTATCAGATTTGTACATCCATTTTTAAAGACAATATTAGAGTATGCTGTTTAATGATAATTATGGTAACTTGCATACGTATATTGTGTTTACATGCTAACGTGATGTGTGTTGGTGACACCTCCCCGATGTGAATATTTTTTGAGACATATTTATTTTTCTGTTGAGGTATATCCTCACCAGACACTCTATATTTAGCCTCATGTTAGGCAATTTAATTAATTTTCAGCGCATAATTCGTGCGTTTTGAGCCGCTTATCGCATGCTCTTTGATATTTAAAAAAAAAAAATATGTTCCACATTTTTTTTTTATCGGGAGGAGGTGGTGATATGTTGCGTGATAAATTCTCGCAACATCGTTTTATTACAATATCTATTTTATAACGCAAGGGCAACAACTGCTTGAAATTTATAGTCACTTTTCTCGGTAAGCATTTGTCTTCCCGCGTTGGTATTGAATGCAGTTAAGTTTTGAGCTGTGGTCTTTTTGCGCTGGACTGCGCATGACTGGTCTTGTTTTTTGGTCGATCGGTTTCCGCCCACCACTAGTGGAGTGAGCGATTTGAATGGCGAAAGAGATGCCTCGTTGAAGAGGGGATCTCCGCTATTTTTTGTTCTGTCAGGGATGTGTAGTCCTCTTAATGGATATTTCGTTTATTCGAGATAATACCTCTAGTGTTTCCCACATGTCGGGAGGCGTGATATTTCTGTGTATTTCCTGAAGGCAAGGTAAATTGACTTTTCATTAACTCTATCGATTTTGGGTCGTGAGCGATTTCGATTCATAGCCTGTCTTCGAAAGTCGTCGTCACGAGATGTTTTCCCAGCTCACATGTCGCTGTATTGTACTGCATCGGTTGATGCATGTCCCAAGGACCATTACTTGCTACTTTGTTAAATGAACTAGGTTTGGAAAACCTTTATTATCTAGAGGATATTTTTTGAGGACATTATTTATACTTCGGCAGACGTGTCTGTCTTGCTGAAGTCAGACTAAGGAGAGTGAACTGATCTCATACATCTGGTTATCTCCTGGCTGTTATAGAAAAGGATGGAGTTTTTCACCTGACTACATTTACAGCACTATGAAATATAACATGCATCTGACTCATCATTGTAATGCTGTCTACCGTCTATTGCTGTATTGAATGTTGCTGTGATAATGACTGTTTGATGTGCCTACATATTCGCGTAACCATTTTGTCACTGTGGCGTCCACAATAAATAATGAAGAAAAACGTCAACGGCTGTTACAAGAATCATTGACTTTATACGTCGTGAGTTTACTGACGTTCTATGTGGATTGCCCTGTTATTTTTGTATGAACATTGTTTGACTGAACACATCTGCACACTACACAAAACCAGACATGCGGATACCATCCATCATCATATGGCATCACGCATCAGCGACCTCAAGCGAGGAAAAAAAAAAAAAAGGATCATGTGTCTAGACACAGGGACCGGTACAGTGACATTCATGTGTCATTAGGCCCTTTGTGTGAGAACATAGAAGACCACTACAATGACACATGTTGTCATTGGGTCTTCTTGTGTTGTGACATGTGGTCTTGACCAGAGCCGGGTATGGGCAGGGGCCAATGCAACCTCATGCGAGGAAAAATATGCAACCTCATGCGAGGAAATTTAAAAAAAAAAAAAAAGGCCTAATATCCGGCTTTTGGCTAGGATCATGTGTCTACACACAGGGACCAATAGTGACATTTATGTCATTAGGGGTTTTGTGTGAAAACACAGAAGATCACTACAATGACACATGTTGTCATTGGGTCTTCTTGTGTTGGGACATGTGGTCTTGACCAGAGCCGGGTATGGGCAGGGGCCAATGCAACCTAATGCGAGGAAAAAAGATGCAACCTCGTGCGAGGAAATTTAAAAAAAAAAAATAATAATATCCGGCTTTTGGCTAGGATCATGTGTCTACACACAGGGACCGGTACAGTGACATTCATGTGTCATTAGGTCCTTTGTGTGAGAACACAGAAGATCACTAGGTGACACATTTTGTCATTGGGTCTTCTTGTGTTGGGACATGTGGTCTTGACCAGAGCCGGGTTTGGGGCGGGGACAATGCGACCTCATGCGAGGAAAAAATATGCGACCTCATGCGAGGAAAAAAAATAAAAAATCTTGCCTTTGGCTAGGATCATGTGTCTACACACAGGGACCAATAGTGACATTTATGTCATTAGGTCCTTTGTGTGAAAACACAGAAGATCACTACAATGACACATGTTGTCATTGGGTCTTCTTGTGTTGGGACATGTGGTCTTGACCAGAGCCGGGTATGGGCAGGGGCCAATGCAACCTAATGCGAGGAAAAAATATGCAACCTCGTGCGAGGAAATTTAAAAAAAAAAAAAAAAAAGGCCTAATATCCGGCTTTTGGCTAGGATCATGTGTCTACACACAGGGACCAGTAGTGACATTTATGTCATGAGGTCCTTTGTGTGAAAACACGGAAGACCACTACAATGACACATGGTGTCATTGGGTCTTCTTGTGTTGGGACATGTGGTTTTGACCAGAGCCGGATATGGGCGGGGACCAATGCAACCTCATGCGAGGAAAAAATATGCAACCTCATGCAAGGAAATTTAAAAAAAAAAAAAAAAGGTGACAGGAGCCTTATCTACATTACTTTGTGATAACTTGTTGCCCAAACTCTTTAGTCTCTGCGTTTTCTCATGTACCATTAGTATCTCGTGTTGTCACAAAACGATAAAGCTTTCCTGCCATAGAAGGCAGAACTAAAGGCATTGGAATATCTGGACAGATCAGTTTTGAAATGGTCCAGTTTTGAAACGGTACAGTTTTGAAATTGTACATTTTTTAAATGGGACAGTTTCGAAATAGTGCAGTTTTGAAACAGGGTCAATAGGCTCAAATACTTAGGCCCTTTACTAATATGAAATGGACGATGTATCTGAGATGTAAAGATTTGTTGTTGTTTAACTAGGGCCGCTGAGATTCTCGCTCTTTTGCAGCCAATAACAAGTTAAAGACTCCTTGGTATTATCTACGCTGTAGATCTAGGCTCTTCTTGTTGCTTTTCTGCAATTCCGAAACCTGCTTACGTGAAGCCATGAGCTCCAGTTTTTCCATGTGATGAAAGCTGATCGGATAGTTTTATGTGTTTCCTAGTGTAATTTCACGTATATATCATCATTACCTTCAATTAAGAGATATGTGTCAACGTTCTATGTGATTTTATTAGAAGAATGTTAGTGTCCAATTGCTGTATACAAGTTTGTACTTATTATTATTTTATTATTATTTGTGTAGTGTTAACTAATGGTAATATGACATTCTTGTGAGCCGTGACTGTGGTTAATTTGACATCAGTGTTTATTGTAGGCCAAATTTTAGTAAGAATGACTCCAGATATGCATCTATGCACTTCCTTGGACGGTATGATGAGAACCGAAAAGGTGGAAGGAAAAAATTTAGATGACGACGAAGAGAGAAAATACAGAACCGTTCGACACCGCCGCATGGAATGAAGTCAACAACAGAATTGATAAACAGTATTGGGGACATGAGGTTATAGATTGACATGATCACTTACGCCTGCTGATATGGTAATTTAAGAAGAAGATGGAGCAATGTGCACATACCTGTTCTATTTCTTGCTCATTCAATCAATACACGTTAGTTCCCCAAGGAGCATTGGCCTCTAAGAACACGCGCCAAGCCATCAGCTCAAGGCTGTCCATGGCTTCCTCATTATTGATATTTCCTTCTCCATATTCTCTTCTCCGTCAGTTCTTCTGTCTACTTATCTTACTTGTGGATTCTATACCAAGGACTGCCAAGTAAAGCTATCAGCAGGTTTCCACATATTGTGCCCAATACATTGCAAGTGATATTTCTCATTAGCTTATTGTATATCTTTGTCATGCTTTTTCGCTGTCCGTGAGATTATCTAAACTCCTCGTTAAATCTAACTGATGTAGCATTTAATCTAGCCCACGCTGTTTAGTAATTATCTAATATTAGTTTTAATACATCTGTATCAGCTCCATGTAATACAGTAAACACATGCTCTCATTGTCCTTTGGAACTCATCGGCTCGGTGGCTTCGTAGTGCGGGACAGTGATCGATGCTAAGAACCGGGCACCCTGCCAGTATCACCCGCCTATTCACACAGGTGCCAACCTTAAAATTGCTCGCGACACCGCACGCGGGAATTCTTTGGCAACATAATATCAGTTTGTGCTTCGGGTAGAAACAGCGTTGTTTGGAAATCTGTAATGACACGGTTATATTGTCAGTGTGGCCAGCGCTCTGTAATGACACAATTATTGTCAGTAAGCGAAAGTTTCCGGAAGTTGGTATTTGACACGCGCCTATTTACACGAGTTGGGTGACAGCCCATTTTACTGTCAATTTGCGGATAGCGGCGGAAACTTCAGAGTTATTTCCCAGGATTCTAATCACACAAAAGTTTGTGAAGCTACATTACAACATTACTTATTTCAGTATTATTCATGCTGGATTCAGTCACACGTAAGAAAGTGGTGAGTCTCCGCCCGAATGGGTACTTTAAATTGCTTTTGGTTTTATACGTATTGGCTTGTGATTACTCCCGGATTGAAGCGTAGGCTACATAATCGAGTTATAGCTCCTTGTTAAAGTAAACGGCAGGGCAATTCCCGTGCCCACATTGGCAAGAAATAGTTCGCTGATAAGGAATGACGCAATTGGTACAAGTCTGAAAAAAATAAATGACCATCAATGAATAGTGGGCGTGGAAAACGGGAAGCAGTTTCAGCCCAGTTTCTTGTTCCGGTGCCGAAACTGACAATACAGTCTCTGGAGAATGTTGTTAGTGAAGTACTCTTGACCGTAGTGCTACCAGAGAAAACTGGTGCAATCAACACAGATGGTACTTCTTTCAGTATGCAACCGAATCAAGACAGAAATTTCACAGAGAAAAATATCACTATAGCCCAGTTGGAAGTTGACGAAAGTGATCCCCAGATTAACTCCTTGTCTGCCATCGGCCTCGTTCTGAGAGGAATGGCTATGGCTGCGATCATAGTAGGAGCTATATTCGGTAATGTGCTGGTTATTAGCAGTGTACTTCGGTTCGAAAGACTTCGTGGGATTACGAACTTTTTTATTGTATCTCTTGCCTTCGCCGACCTTCTTGTAGCAATTCTTGTGATGCCATTTAACGCCAGCATGGAAATTTCTGGTAAGTGGGTCTTCGGTCGGACAATGTGTGATATTTTCAATGCCAACGACGTACTTTTCAGCACTGCCTCTATTCTACACTTGTGCTGCATAAGCATGGACAGGTATATAGCAATTTTACATCCTCTGCAGTATGAAACTAAAATGACTCAACCTCGTGCCATACTAATGTTAGGGGTCACGTGGGTATCGTC
Organism: Oreohelix idahoensis; assembly: GCA_024509875.1. Taxonomy (NCBI): domain Eukaryota; kingdom Metazoa; phylum Mollusca; class Gastropoda; order Stylommatophora; family Oreohelicidae; genus Oreohelix; species Oreohelix idahoensis. The sequence goes on from JAMPIV010000091.1 coordinate 161,490, forward strand.
TATACTTATATCGTACATTCCGGTGTATTCTCAACTTTATACTACAGAAGAAAACGTCCAGGCCCTAATCAGCGACCCTGACTCTTGTCCTTTCATTGTCAACAAAGTCTATGCCGGTGTTTCATCAAGTGTATCCTTCTGGATCCCGTGTACAATCATGGTGTTCGTCTACGCCCGCATCTTCATGGAAGCCCGAAAACAGGAGAAAATGATCCAGACTTCTGCAGTCTACATGCATTACTCAGATCTGAGAAACTCCAACGGTGCCTGCATTGATAGGGACGCCCACAGATCTGAAAGGAGGAGAATGAAAAGAGAACACAAAGCCGCTAAGACGTTGGGGATTATTATGGGTGCATTTATACTGTGCTTCCTTCCGTTCTTTTCATGGTATGTAGCCACAACGATGTGTCGTGACTCCTGCCCATATCCACCTATGTTAGGTTCTGCCCTGTTCTGGGTAGGATATTTTAACTCGTGCCTCAACCCCATCATATACGCCTATTTTAACCGTGAATTTCGTACAGCTTTCAAGAAACTCCTTCGGTTGGATCGTGTCCCATGTGACGCAAGCTGCGACCCCTCAACCCACGCCTTAAACACCACCTTCGTCGGCAACAACGCTCATCATTCTAAAGATATTTGTAAGTTGGGTGTAAGACTCTCTGACAGTTCGATACAACGACAGTGATAATAAGGTTACAAAATAATGCTGTATCGTCAACACTGGTGTCATTATCATCATCTTCAATCATCACTGTTTTATTTGTCGTTATTGGTATCACTTCCTTACATTCAGTGTTATCTTCCTCGACACATTTCTTAACACTTCTCTTATATGGGTCTTATCACTGTGAATATGCAGATTATAAGAATGTATGCACTTAGAGATAAATATTTGCAACGTTACATAGAAAAAGATTATTTCTGCAATGTGACTACTACTTCAGATTTCTTATCCATGTTTAATTATCTAGATTACTTATCCGTGACTAAAGCTCTAGATTTCTTATCCATGACTAAAGCTCTAGATTTAGTATCCATTACTAAAGGTCTAGACTTCGTAATCATTACTAAAGCTGTAAATTTCTTATCCGTTACTAAATCTGCAGTTTTCTTATCTTATTCTTAAAGCTGTAGACTTCTTTTCTGTTATTAATGCTCTAGATTTATTATCTGTGACTGAAGCTCTAGATTTCGTATTCGTGACTAAAGGTATAGATTTCTTATCCATGACTAAAGGTCTATATTTCTTATCCATGACTACTGCTGTATACTTTTTATCCAAGACTAATGCTCTAAACGTCTTATCCATTATCCGTGACTACTACTACTACTGATTTCACATCCGTGAAGAATGATCTAGATTTCTTATTCATGACTATTATTCCATATTTCTTATCCATGACCAAAGCTCTAGATTTCTTGTTCATGACCAAAGCTCCAGATTTCTTATCCATGACTACTACTCTATATTTCTTATCCATGACCAAAGCTGTAAATGTTTTATCCATGACTACTATATATTTTTATCCGCTATTACTACTACTGATTTCTCATCCATGACTAATGATCTAGATTTCATATCAATGACTACTACTCTAGATGTCGTATCCATGACTACTAATCCAGATTTCTTATCTACGACTACTACTCCAGGTTTCTTATATATGATTATTACTTCATATTTCGTATCTATGACTAATGCTCCAGATATCTTATCTATGACTAATACTCCAGATTTCTTTTCCATGACTACTACTACAGATTTCTTATCCATAACTACTACTTCAGATTTCATATCTATGACTAAAGCTCAAGATTTCGTATCCATGACTAAAGCTCAAGATTTCTTATCCATGACTAATATTTCAGGGTTTTTTTCTATGACTATTACTACAACAGATTTCATATATATGACTACTAGTCCATATGTTTTATCCATGATGACTAAAACTCTACATTTCGCATCTACTACTAATGACTATTACTACTACAGATTTCTTATCCACGACTACTAGTGCATATGTTATATCCATGACTAAAACTCAACATTTCTAATCTACGACTAATGATCTAGATTTCTTGTCAATGACTACTACTCCAGATTTCTTATCAATGACTTAAGCTCTAGATTTCTTATCCCTGACTATAATACTCCAGATTTCTTATTTTTGACTATTACTACTACAGATTGAATAGCATCTGGTTATGACTACTAGTGGTCTACGGTTCGATCCCCATATTTTTTTTATCCATGCCCCAACTAAAATTTCTCATTTGATGCCGACTAATGATCCGACGGTATGGGCCTATTTCAATGATCTATGCCTCAATGGGCGTTTCCTTTACCTTATCCATACAGATTGAATATCTACTACTACTCCAGATTTCTTATCCATGACTTAAGCTCTAGATTTCGTATCCGTGACTAATACTCCAGATTTCTTATCAATGACTGTTGCTAATGCAGATTGCATATCCATGACTACTAGTCTATATGTTTTATCTATGACCTAAACTCTACATTTCTCATCTACTACTAATGCTCTAAATTTCTTATCCGTGACTAATACTCCAAATTTCTTATCAATGAATATTACTACTACAGATTGCATATCCATGACTACTAATCCATATGTTTTATCCATGATTAAAACCCTACATTTCTCATCTACGACTAATGATCTAGATTTCTTATCCATGACTACTACTCCAGATTTCTTATCCATTACTAAAGCTCTAGATTTCTTATCCGTGGCAAATGCTCTAGATTTCGCATCCACGACTACTACTTCACATTTCTTATCCATGACTACTGCTCAAAATTTCTTATCCGAAACTATTGCTCCAGTTTTATCATCCCTGACTAATGCTGAAGATTTATCCCCTTCGATTACTGTTCAAAATGTCTTCTCCTTGACTACAGCGCTGGGTTTCTACTCCATACTCGTCCCCTTCTCCCCATCCGAAGCCATGTAAGTGACAGCTAGAGCATTGAACGTTCGACAGATGTCTAGGACAGCAGTGGAGGATGGGAGTATCTGGTGTAGTAGTCATGGTAAAGATATATTGTGCTGTAGTCGTAACAGAGACGAGGCGCTCAGTGGTTATGAAGGCTCTAATACACTAATAAAGATAACTATTCTACGACAGTAACCAAGAAACTTGATTCTAGCACAGTAATCAAGGCATAGTTTTCTAGCACATTAATCAAGAAGCATATTCTAGGACAGTAATCAAGAAACATATTCTAGCACAGTAATCAAGAAACATATTCTAGCACAATAATCAAGAAACATATTCTAGCACAATAATCAAGAAACAGATTCTAGCACAGTAATCAAGAAACCGATTCAAGGACAGTAATCACGAAACATATTCTAGCACAGTAATCACGAAACATATTCTAGCACACTAATCAAGACAGATATACCCAGTGCAATAGTTATGGATCAGTTGTTTGGTGCTGTAGATGTTGACATACTGTTGTGTAGTAGCCATGATAGTGATATCTAGCGCACTTCAATGCCCTTGAACTCACTAAAGTACATACGCTTTCAACATATTCATGTCCTATATTTGTATGTGCCAGCCGTTCAGTATTTCATCAACATCATCATCTGTATCCATTTCGTGTCAGTGGCCTGTTCTCTTTGCCATATGTTTGTCTGTCTCCGCCTACCTCACCTACCCCGAACATGGACAGTCTTGTAATGCTTTGATCAACCTTCCTCAATATGTGTTCAATCAAACGTCAGCGTCTTATTATTATCGCTTGTTACATGAACACGTGTCAAGTTCTTGTCGTTAGTTCCATATTAGTGATCATGCGATACCAGTTATTCTTTCTATTTTACGCAAGCACCCATTTGTAATCTCTATGCAGTACAGTAAGATGTCTCTTAGGCATTGTCAGAAATACTATAATTTATTTATGAGATTATTAAGCACAACAGTTAGAACAGAGCTAGAATAATAGTTTTGCAAAAAGATTAATTTTGTTTATACTTCTGTGAATAAATTCCCTAGTGATTATATCATTATTTCAGTTTGGCTATTCAGTTAATTATACATTGTAGCGTATAACAGCTGTCCCAGCTATCTTATGATGCGTGTATACATTTGTATGTACAACAACCGTCCTGTTCTCTCCCTGGAAAATATGAAACTACATGTTGTCCTGCCAGAATTATTACACTAAATATTCGTGTCTGTGATTACAATTAATATTATAATCATCATCATTTACTTTTGCGATCCTCATTGAGCATGGAGAAAACACTGTAGCTGGTCTCTTTACAGGAAACCTGTCCCAACCATCAATACGCTTCTACCGCGTGTAGTTCCCGGTGGCCTCATGTAAAATAACTTACCAACACTGAAACCTTCAGTTCATACTAAACAAAATACAGGTGATGGCGAGCTTCTGTAAAATTGATAGTAGAAAGTTAAAAACGTGATAAAATTGTATTGGAATCGGTTATACAAATGTTCATTGGAGACCAACAGAAACACGGGACGTTTCGTGTTACCCTAGTTAGCAATAGTCATAAACAGGAAGTAAAGATTTGTTTATTATTTACTAAAACCTTCAGGACAAATGCACAATACTTGACAAGAGAATAGATTCTTTAAACGGGCCATTAGTGTAGGAGAATTAGAGAACTAGGTAATAACTCGTACATTCTAATCTTTAAGAATAAGAGGACACAGAAGCACCTATACCATGTGACCATATGAAGATACCCGTCGCGAATTAGATCATATTTCGGTGATAAGGACAAACGTGTCAATAATTTAGTCTATATTGATAATGGCAGAAAAAAAAAACGACGCGTCGCTTCAATTATCCCTCCCCATATGCTTAACAACTGATTACTCGGTTATTTTCTGAGTAGGTTACCTTTAATTTTATAATATAAAGAGTTGTAATTGCTAACTTCTCGTACCTTTGGTTATAAGTCGATGTCAGGTACTCAAATTTAGCGACTATTACGGAATCGTTGTATCTACGAGTAGATAGTTTTTTTTACATTTTTTGGCAGTCACGAAAAATATTTTTATGCCAATTTGAGAAAACGTTAATTAAAGTGAACTATTTAATGTAGTGTTGTTATTGTATTGTAAATCGATATACATCACGACACTAGCATGAAATGGTAGAATGCAAACCCTCGCTCTCGAGAAATGGTTACTGGAAAAATTTAAACCAAAAAAATGTTCGAAAAAAAAGTATCCAATACCATCGCCGTAAGGTACTTCGGTAGGTCCGTCAGTCACATTTTGCACACCGTCGTTTGCGCACTTTTTCTATTTTCGAGAGAGTACATTAACTTTCGACCACAGCTAATGGGGTACTAAAAGTTAGTTGCTTATCCTTTACAGGACGTGGCAATCAACCCCAGCTTTTATTGGCTGTTTTTGATTTTTCTAGGCAATTTTTTCATTCAGTAGTTTGCCATTGCTTTCTGAACGGTACGGCGCTTATACCATTGTTAAAAATCCACACAAAGCGATCTGCTACCAAACCGCCTGCAGCAGGTTTCGAACCTAGTATATCTGGATTATGAAACTGCGTTCATATCCATTAGGCCACAGACGCCGACAATGGGGTACTACTGTGGTTGAAAGTTAGTGTCATGAAATATTCTAATCCACATATATAAATTATTAGGTAAATATAAAGCCTAACAAATAAAATTAATAAAGAGAAGAGCAATGGGAAAATGACAGTGCTGTCACCAAGAATGTACTCGAAATCCCCCTTGTTTTCTGCTTCGTCTGCAAATTGTAACGCTTTCACGTTGATAGTAAAAGCTTACTGTATTATACCCGCTTTCTTCAATGAAACGTGTGCTGCATTTCTAAGAAAAACATTGAGATGTACTGCGTAATGACCTAAATTAATCCTAACATTAATTATATTACGTTACCAAAACGAACGAACAGATGGACAAAAGGATGGCGAGAGGGGAGGGCTGGAAATCAGGAACGCATGCAACACGCGACGCGCGATATACAAATGCTGGCATCACGCGTGTAAGTCTACAAGCACTAACTTTTTCAGACGGACAGTGATAAAATACACTACCCTTTCCCAGAGTTAGGTTTATAAATCATAACAGACTCTTATTAGAAAAGATAACAATAGATGGGTTTACGTTTGAACACATAACAGTACCCAGACAGCACATCTTCCAAACAGGAGGTAGAAGAAATTGCATATTTTGAACGCAGCCACGTAGCTCCTTTAAATTAGTATTTTTGGGTTCCTTAGGGCTTGCTGACAAATAATATGTAAAACGTTACGCAAATAGTCCAGGAATTAATAAATTATACCCAAAATAAAATATTGGGGGTGCCTGACAGCATAAAATCATTTCTGCTCATAAGATTTTTTTTTAACGTGTTTGGAAAAAAATTTACGTTACAGAAATAGCCTACCATGTAAACTTCAAATTGATTGGAGCGCAACAAATGAAAGCCTAACCACGATTGGTCGGGCTATAAATACTATCTTGGTTGTTAGGGGAGACGGGAAAAGATAACATTTTTTCAAACACTTGTCGAAACGTGGCTCATTGGCCAGTCTCGCTGATATACACACTTGGGAGCGTTAGTTCGAAACAACTTGTTTAAATACACTTGATAAAGCATCAGTGCGTTGAAGCCAGCTTATATTTGGCTCAATAAAAGCCTGGAAGATAAGCAGAAGGAAATTTGTGCCAGTTTGTGCCAGAATTCATTGCTAATCAACGTATCTGTGTTATTCGTATGAATTGTGGTAAGCTTGAACCATTTAATATCTTTTAATGAAAATTGAATGTGAATTGTTGATTTATGCCTGTATATATATGTGTAGTTCAGTGGCAAACGTGAGGTAAAGCCTAAAATGCTCCAGCCTGAACAGAGGGTGTCGGAGAGAAGTAAAACGGCATGGAATGGCCAAACAGTACACTGACACCTGGATGATTGACTAGAAAGAAATAATGCTGGAAGTGCAGAGGCGTAGTAACCATTAAGGATGGTAATGCTGGTATAAAGTATTTCAGATGAAGCTGACTGTTGGCCTAACGCTCTGAACGCAATGTTTGTGCTGTATTGTGATCAGTGTAAAAGAGAATATAAATTAGTTATGAAGTAGAAGGTACATCCTTCTTGATTTCAGGGACAGTGGTCTTGATGGTACTGAGCAGCATCTGGTCAGAGATTTGCTGAATCCAGTGTCGGACAGCATACTCCTTGGTCCTTTTAGCTATCAGTGAGGTGTCTCCAGAGCCCAGAAGAGAATTCGAGCAGAGGAGTCCTCTCCTGCCGCCATCACTCAAGATAAGCAGAGTTGGCCAGCTGAGCTCAACATTATGTCCCCTCATCTTGAAATAACTTTATAAAAATACCATTCAGAGGGGAATTTACTTGTCTTAAAATCAGGAACTGTGAACATCTCCAATAATAGTCCCTAAAGACAAACTATTGAAGTCATGATGACCAATACCAACAGAGCTTGAACAAAACAAAACCAGTATTACCTCATTTTACTACTACACAACTGACACACATAGAACATTTGTACTAATATATGTCACTACAATATTCATATTAAATACATTCTGTACATAACTTGTAATTTAAATTGATTGTGATTCCTGGTTCCCTTGTAGTTGAATCAGGACACATATTCATTCATGCCAGTAATGAATACATATTGTTATTTGAAAGTTCATCAGTGACTCTTTTAAGATATCTTTGTAGAGTGTTATATGTATGTGAGTGTCACAGTGTTGTCAAGAGTAGTGGATTAAATTAAATTGTTTATCTGTCTGTTGTTGTGACTTACACTTCACCATACTCATACCCTAGACACATAACGTAGCATCACACTATTCCAGAATAATTCTGACTGAGATATATAGATATGTGGTAGCAAGTAAGGTTATATATATAATACACTACTCTTATTAGATATATATATACCTTCACAGCTGATCTCAGTCAGTACACTAAGTCCCCTATAAATATTTATAACATCCCACTTCACCACATATATTGGGGTCTCGCTCTTGGGATTTTGAATCTTTCACTATTAAAAATATTGGGGGGTAATTCACTTCAGGGAATATAAGAATTAAAAGGTATCCTTGGGTGGAATTAAATAAGGTTGAGCTCACGGTGCCTGTGTTGTCCATTAGAGATTGAATTGTTGGTTAGACATTGTATAAATTTACATAATAGACAATGGCGGACCTGGCCAAATTTCGATCTGCTGCGGTTCAGACTGCAAAAGAGTTAGGATTAGATGGGCAAGTTATGGTTGCCTATGTCACAACGGAATGTGACAAATTTATTGAACGCGAAGAAAGAAGATTAGAAAAAGAAGCCGAAAGAAGGTTAGAGGCTGAAAGGGAAATTAAGAAGTTACAATTTGAAGCTGAGGCTGAGACTAAGAGGTTGCAGATTGAGGCTGACAAAGAGGCTAAAGCATTGGAAGCCGAGGAAAGAAGACAAGCTGCAGAAAGGGAAGAGAGGAAATTAGCTGCAGAAAGGGAAGCAGAAGATAAAAGATTACAAAGGGAACATGAATTACGACTAAGGGAGTTGGAGTTTCAAGGCCATGCTCCTGAAAATGGTGCCAGTCCCTTTGCCTCTGATGCTACGGTTACTCAAGGAGCCTCAATCTCAGCTATGAATTTTCATTTAGATCATTTTGTTGAGAAAGACGATGATATTGAGAGCTACCTAAATAGGTATGAACTATTAGCTACCACGTATGGGTTAGAGAGAGAAAGGTGGAGCTTAAAGTTATCTCAGGGACTTCGTGGGGCAGCTTATGAAGTTTTTGCAAAAATGAGCAGAGGTGATCAGGAAAATTATGACATGCTAAAGCAGGCTCTTTTGTTAAGGTATGAAAAGAATGCAGAGTTTTACAGGAAAAAATTTAGGAATGCTAAACTACTGTCAGGTGAAACCTATCACCAGTTCTCTGCACGCATAGAGACATACTTGGAGAAATGGACTTCTCTGGGGAAAACCCAAGATCTTAAGGAAATGGTCCTTATAGAGCAACTAAGAGAGTCCATGGCTCCAGACCTGAGAAAGTTTCTCATGGAACAAGGTGCAGAGAGGCTGGGTGAGTTGCTAAATGTTGCTGAAAGGTATCAAGCAGCTCAAGCAGAGGTAACAGGTAATAAAAAGAAACAGGTGGACAACTTTAGGGCACCACAGAATTTTAATAAATTTGATCCTAGGGATCAAAATAAAGGTAAGCACCAATTTGATAGGCCACGGTATGACAATAAAAATAAATTCCCACAATTCGATGAAAGGAAATATGATGAAAGAAAATCTTTCAACCAAGGAAAAAGGTGGTGTAAAAATTGTAAGATGGACAATCATGACACTGACCATTGTAGAAGGAAACCTGTGTATATGGCAACCCTTCAGGTCAGGTCGACCTCAAGACAGGAGGAGGATATTATGTTAGATACCACTCCAGAAGAGATGAGGAAGGCACAGGCTGGGGATAAAACACTCAAGCCTTGTTACAGAAAATTGTCAACTTGTCATACAACTCCAGGCAAGGGAGATTTTTACATGAAAAACAAGTTGATGTATAGGAAGACTGGAGCTAGATCCCATGGTCACGGACAGCTGGTTCTTCCAAAAAGATATAGGACAGAATTAATAAGGAGCCTACATGTGAAACCAGATGGGGACCATGAGAAGATAGGTACCATCATTCAAAAGGTGGCTCACAATTATTATTGGCCCAAAGCAAGATGGGACATTGAGAATTTTGTAGAAAGGTGTAGCATAGCACATGAGGGAACACCCACAAGTGGGAACATGGATCAGGACCTGGACACGCCATGGGGCAAAATCAGGCCTAACAATAAAAGGAAAAATAGATTTGATAAAGTGGACCAAATGGAATGGGAAGCCCCTTTTCACGGACAAGCTTCACTTAACTGTTTTACAATGGCCACTATGCGGAGAGTGCAAAAAGATGTCTTACCCCAGGATAAGCCGACAATCCCTCAATCGGACTTAAACAAACTGGAGGAAGAGGATGTAGAGAGGAAATCTCTCATCAAGAATTTTAAGAGGGGAGAAAGCCCCAAAAGAAAAATTGGTAGCGGTCGTTTTGTGAATGATAATTCTGGGAGGAAAAATCATCACTATAAAGCTTCAAGTGGAAGAGACCATACCGGTGCATGGACAAATAGGTCCACACAATTAAAGGTCCATATGTAGCTTTGTTAAGAACGTGGACTGATGAAAAGGCAGAGGAAAACATTACATCTTCATACCAATATGTGAATGAGCTGACCACTCGGTTGAAAACTGGCTGGAAACTTGCCAATGAAAATTTGAAACAAGCCAGGAAGAAACATGCTGCCTATTATAACAGGAAGGCGAAAGACAGAAATTTGGCTGTGGGAGAGAAGGTACTGCTTCTTTTGCCCGGGAGTCAGAATAAGTTACAAATTGGATGGCAGGGTCCATATACAGTTCTAGAGAAGGTGTCTAGAACAAATTATAAGATAGATAAGAAGGGGAAAGAAAAAATCTATCATGTGAATCTCCTGAAGAAATATTTGGAAAGAGAACATCAGGAAGAGACACACTTGTTGACCTTGTCCATCGCCATGGAGATGAAAAAGGAACCACTTTCATCATTTGAATATCCATTACACCCCTGTGAGACAGCAGCACAGGTGAAAATCAGTACACATTTAACGAAAACTCAGAAAGAGAGAGTGCAACAGGTTCTAAATAATCATGCAGAGGTGTTAACAGACCGACCAGGGCATACAAACCTATTGGAATATGATATGAAACTCATAGACTCCACACCTGTCTGTATGAAACCATATTCGATTCCGTTTGCTAAGGAAAAAGCTTTGAAGGAAGAGATAGACTATCTATTGAAGGAAGGAATTATTTCGCACAGTGAGTCTTCGTATAGTTCCGGTGTTGTACTCTTAAGGAAGCCCTCTGGAGAACATAGACTCTGTATAGATTACAGGAGACTGAATGCTATTACAGAAGGACAGGTGGATCCATTGCCGGATACAAATCAGCTGTTTGCCAGACTAAATAAAGCTAAATATTTCTCAAAAGTGGATCTGAGTAAAGGATACTATCAGATTCCAGTAAAGCCTGAGGTTAGACCATACCTAGCTTTTAGTACCTCAGAAGGACACTATGAGTTTAATAGATTGCCATTTGGATTGAAGAATGCGCCTAGTGTCTTCTCTAGAATGATGAGAAAATTATTGGATCCTCTGAATAATCCCTGTATAACAAATTTTATGGATGATATCCTTATAGCAACAGAAACATTTGAGGAACACATTGACTCTCTGAACATGCTGTTTGATCGACTTAGAGAGGCAAATTTAACAGCCCGACCAACCAAATGTTGCGTTGGATGTAAAGAATTGGAATTTTTGGGACACACAGTTTATCAGGGAAACATGACCCCTGACCCAAAGATTTAGAGAAACTACAGAAAGCCCCGAGACCACAAACCAAGAAGGACGTGAGATCCTTTGTCTCATTATGTGGTTTCTACCAGAAGTATATCAAAAACTTTAATTCCATATGTGCACCTTTAACGGAATTGACACGTAAAGGACTTCCAGATCGCATTACATGGACACCACAATGTGAAATGACTTACCAAGAATTGAAGGAAAAGCTCACAAGTAAACCCATTTTGAAATTACCTGACTTAAGTCAAGAATTCATAGTAAGGACGGATGCAAGTAATATTGGGTTAGGTGCAACTTTACTACAGAAATCAGATGCATTGGATGGGGAATTAAGCCCAGTGGCATATGCTAGCAGAAAGTTGAATAAAGCTGAAATCAACTACTCAACTAGCGAAAAAGAATGTCTTGCAGTAATATGGGCAATAAAGAAATTCAATATTTATCTATATGGGAAGGCATTTAAGTTGCAAACTGACCACAAACCTTTATCGTTTTTAGCACAGGCTAAGCATGAGAACTCTAGGTTACTCCGATGGTCTTTGCTTCTGGCTCCATATAATTTTAGCATTGAATATATATCTGGAAAAACCAATCTGGGAGCGGATTTTTTAAGCCGCCATGCGTGTGAGGAGAATCACCGTAAACCCCAGAAATAATAATAAATTTCTCTATGTGTATATAGAATAAAGGACTGACATATAATGTCTGTTTTAAGAGGGGAGGTGTCATGAAATATTCTAATCCACATATATAAATTATTAGGTAAATATAAAGCCTAACAAATAAAATTAATAAAGAGAAGAGCAATGGGAAAATGACAGTGCTGTCACCAAGAATGTACTCGAAATCCCCCTTGTTTTCTGCTTCGTCTGCAAATTGTAACGCTTTCACGTTGATAGTAAAAGCTTACTGTATTATACCCGCTTTCTTCAATGAAACGTGTGCTGCATTTCTAAGAAAAACATTGAGATGTACTGCGTAATGACCTAAATTAATCCTAACATTAATTATATTACGTTACCAAAACGAACGAACAGATGGACAAAAGGATGGCGAGAGGGGAGGGCTGGAAATCAGGAACGCATGCAACACGCGACGCGCGATATACAAATGCTGGCATCACGCGTGTAAGTCTACAAGCACTAACTTTTTCAGACGGACAGTGATAAAATACACTACCCTTTCCCAGAGTTAGGTTTATAAATCATAACAGACTCTTATTAGAAAAGATAACAATAGATGGGTTTACGTTTGAACACATAACAGTACCCAGACAGCACATCTTCCAAACAGGAGGTAGAAGAAATTGCATATTTTGAACGCAGCCACGTAGCTCCTTTAAATTAGTATTTTTGGGTTCCTTAGGGCTTGCTGACAAATAATATGTAAAACGTTACGCAAATAGTCCAGGAATTAATAAATTATACCCAAAATAAAATATTGGGGGTGCCTGACAGCATAAAATCATTTCTGCTCATAAGATTTTTTTTTTAACGTGTTTGGAAAAAATTTACGTTACAGAAATAGCCTACCATGTAAACTTCAAATTGATTGGAGCGCAACAAATGAAAGCCTAACCACGATTGGTCGGGCTATAAATACTATCTTGGTTGTTAGGGGAGACGGGAAAAGATAACATTTTTTCAAACACTTGTCGAAACGTGGCTCATTGGCCAGTCTCGCTGATATACACACTTGGGAGCGTTAGTTCGAAACCACTTGTTTAAATACACTTGATAAAGCATCAGTGCGTTGAAGCCAGCTTATATTTGGCTCAATAAAAGCCTGGAAGATAAGCAGAAGGAAATTTGTGCCAGTTTGTGCCAGAATTCATTGCTAATCAACGTATCTGTGTTATTCGTATGAATTGTGGTAAGCTTGAACCATTTAATATCTTTTAATGAAAATTGAATGTGAATTGTTGATTTATGCCTGTATATATATGTGTAGTTCAGTGGCAAACGTGAGGTAAAGCCTAAAATGCTCCAGCCTGAACAGAGGGTGTCGGAGAGAAGTAAAACGGCATGGAATGGCCAAACAGTACACTGACACCTGGATGATTGACTAGAAAGAAATAATGCTGGAAGTGCAGAGGCGTAGTAACCATTAAGGATGGTAATGCTGGTATAAAGTATTTCAGATGAAGCTGACTGTTGGCCTAACGCTCTGAACGCAATGTTTGTGCTGTATTGTGATCAGTGTAAAAGAGAATATAAATTAGTTATGAAGTAGAAGGTACATCCTTCTTGATTTCAGGGACAGTGGTCTTGATGGTACTGAGCAGCATCTGGTCAGAGATTTGCTGAATCCAGTGTCGGACAGCATACTCCTTGGTCCTTTTAGCTATCAGTGAGGTGTCTCCAGAGCCCAGAAGAGAATTCGAGCAGAGGAGTCCTCTCCTGCCGCCATCACTCAAGATAAGCAGAGTTGGCCAGCTGAGCTCAACATTATGTCCCCTCATCTTGAAATAACTTTATAAAAATACCATTCAGAGGGGAATTTACTTGTCTTAAAATCAGGAACTGTGAACATCTCCAATAATAGTCCCTAAAGACAAACTATTGAAGTCATGATGACCAATACCAACAGAGCTTGAACAAAACAAAACCAGTATTACCTCATTTTACTACTACACAACTGACACACATAGAACATTTGTACTAATATATGTCACTACAATATTCATATTAAATACATTCTGTACATAACTTGTAATTTAAATTGATTGTGATTCCTGGTTCCCTTGTAGTTGAATCAGGACACATATTCATTCATGCCAGTAATGAATACATATTGTTATTTGAAAGTTCATCAGTGACTCTTTTAAGATATCTTTGTAGAGTGTTATATGTATGTGAGTGTCACAGTGTTGTCAAGAGTAGTGGATTAAATTAAATTGTTTATCTGTCTGTTGTTGTGACTTACACTTCACCATACTCATACCCTAGACACATAACGTAGCATCACACTATTCCAGAATAATTCTGACTGAGATATATAGATATGTGGTAGCAAGTAAGGTTATATATATAATATACTACTCTTATTAGATATATATATACCTTCACAGCTGATCTCAGTCAGTACACTAAGTCCCTTATAAATATTTATAACATCCCACTTCACCACAGTTAGACAATAAATGTATTGTTTCCCCTCTCGCGAAAATGGAAAGTGTGACGGGGTGCATTAAATCTACAGACAATCAAGATACTCTTCTGTCCTGATCCATGCGGGAAACGGATTGAACTCATCATTTTTCTTAAAAATAACCTTAAAATGTAAGTTTTTTTATTGTTTCTTCAAGACTAAATTTTATTTTAAAGTATTGCAGATATTATGGATCAAAATGATAAGATGGCTAAAATGAAGAGACGATCGCGTCATTCACAGCGAGCAAACAGTTTGATTATGGAAAGAAGCCTACAACTTAAACTGGATACAGGAAGGTGCGGAGCTGCAGATTAAATCAACATACAATCAAGATACTCTTCTGTCCAGTTTCATACGGGAAACGGATTTAACTCATCATTTTTCTTAAAAATGTAAGTTTTAAAAAATAATAATTCGTTCCCTAGTAAAAAAAAAAGATATTTTTAATCGAACAACCAAAATCTATAATTTTCCCTTACGAACATAGTTTTTGATATAAATTATAGAACACATTTTATATTTCTTTTTAAAGAGAAAAAAAAACATCGTCCTTCCAGTATACAGGTGTGGTTGATAACGTCCTTAAACAAAGTAAGAGGTAAACACTTCATTATTAACTGAAACTGAGCTGGTCTTGCTTATTTATTTATATTATTGTCCATTTTATGTCGCATAAACTGATCAGTTGAAGTGCTGGCTCAATACTCCTTACGGGGAGAAAAAAGATATGATGATGAATGTAAGCAGTTGTCACCGCAACATATTTACTGTTAACAATATCTCAAGCACAAATAAGACCGGAGGTAAAACATTTTTTGTTCTTGTACAACTTTCTTCTTCAAGTATTATGCCTGGTGGCGCCGGCGATCATGTCTGTCCACAACTTCCAGTCACCAGTACAGTTTATCACAAGTGTACAAGTGTAGTTTGTTTGAAAAGAGAGATAAATATTTTTATGGCATGTAAAATAATCTTTCAATTAATATTTAAATCACAACACGTAGATAATTCTCTTAGCATTAACGAGCCATGAGAAAAACAGAACAATTTGATTCATAATTCCTTTTATTGTATACATTCAAACGACCGAGTGGACATGAAAAAGGAAAGAATCATTTGAAAGTATACTTATTAATAAATTATTTTGATTACACTTGCTTGCTAAAGTTACCATATTACCGTATATATCTGTCAGCCAAATCATATTTTCTTTTGTCACAGTCATAAACATAACATGCGACCTTCTTTTTTCTCCATTTTGTTAAATATGTATTTCGGGGTTGTGTATGCAGCGATTTCCTTAATGTGGTGAGGTTGCTAGCGCCATCTACAATCATCTTGAGTGGTTTCTTCTTGTGCCATGCTGGTAGGATGCCATAGTCCTGATTGTTGCTCACACAGTCGGTACACGAGGTTAAACTTCTGTTTCAAGTACAGGTAGTACTCGATTTACTACGGGGTTCCGTTCCGACGACTACGTCGTAATTCGAAGTTTCGAAGTGGTCGTAAGTCGAATCACCCCTTAAATGTATTGACACATAGCGTATTTCCAAGTCCGCATTCCACCATATCATCATTTGTTAAATTCATTAAAGTCATGCATTGCACAATAAATTCTTCTTCTTCTTCTTCCTCATTCGCCCTCAGACTTCTACATTAATGACTCTAATAAAGGTAGCAGTCAGCTCAAGGTTCCTGATATCTCCAAACAGTTTGTCGTTGAGAGAAATGGGTTGTCGCCATATCTTTTTAAGAGGAGAGGGGGAGACGGGGGTTTTTGGAAATAGCGCGCATCCTTTGTCCGTTTTCATATATCTACCCCTGTAGCTTAGACTATTCATTAATACTCCTAGTTGCAGTAGACGTGATCGCTTCGTTCTAGATACTTATGTTTATAAGTGAAACTCTTAGTTTCGTTGTGATACCCGTAGTTCTGTTTGGAGGAAAATATTATACATATATCTAGTAGTATTGAGTGATTAAGTGATAATCGCTTATTTCATTTCACTAGCTAGATCTCTGTGCAGAAGAAATTAAATTGTAAGTCTGTTATATTCTCTAGCTGACTTGTTTCAGTGGAAAGCAAAATAAATTATAATTTCTAGCTTAAACTCATGCAGCTATAAATAAAATGTATTAAATTGCTAGTAATCAGTCGAGAATATTTTAAACTAACTTATAACTGCACTGATTCATCATTGAGTTTTGACGAAATACGTATGTATTTCTAATTCATGATGATTGATTTTATGAAGATAACTTATTTCACGGGAATTTAAACGATAAGACCAGCTCTACGCTTGCAGTTTATAATGTAAGTTATAACCGACGAATAGTATGTATAAGTATTTTATATGTTGTTTTCTCTTTATTCAGTGAAACTGGGGTAGCCCAACTTTGCCAGCGTTTAAGTACTGAGAAATATCTGTGAAGAACAAAAACATTTTTTTCTTAAAGACTTGGGTGTATAAAGTAAAAACCTGTCTGGCATTGCGTTGGCATCCAGAACGACAGAGTAACCATTACATGAACTTTAAGATTAAATGAAGTAACGGGCCTATCGCGCCAGATTTAATTCTTCCTGAGAAAAACCTCAAGTACATTTCAGCCCGTGTGGCAAGTAAAATATTACAATCAATAACCTTACCGACATTGTTGACAAAGTGTGGTGTGACCAAGAATTTTACCTTTGATCGAAGTTACAAACCTGACATTTTTCCTAAGTAGTGGAAACCTCGTGATTCTGACACTGTGAGCCCGCTTAAAACTAATTCTTACCTCGTGATTCAAGTGACACTAACCTTAGTCTGAAAAATATTCGCATGAAGAGCACGCTTCCCGGACACATTGGATGAACCCAAAATCTGCAGAGCTGGGATCCGCTTCATTAAAAGAAAGACAGATTAAAGTGTGTGGGTGTCCTACAGTTTGCACCAGACGGCGAACAACAGCACGATTGTAGGTAAGAATGTATGTCAGGGCCCTGATGAATGAACAGAGAGAAAGCAGGAACGAGTGACTCTTTTATGGTATACCAAATTTCACCCACTTTGTATTTCTTAATGCAAGTTTTTTTTTGTTGCTAACTATATTTTATTGGGATAGATTAGTGTATCAAAGTCTGTTCATACGTTTAAAGGGAAATCATTAGACTATAGCAGATGTATCCGTGACACTTTGGGGTTATCACTTTTCTTCTAACAGGACTGTGGGCTATACATCGAGGGAAAAGATCATACCAATGGGTCTATCATTCTTGTAGCAATTCATTGACTTTATGACTATTTGTATATGTTTGATGTAATTTTATGTGTTGTGATGGAATTTTATTATGATAATTAAAATCCACATAAACTTATTCTAGTGTGTCGGTCAGTTCGTTCCCAATTATCTATATTTCCATTGTCATAGTTTCACGTCTGTGTGTCTATTGTAGTCACTTATGTGCGTGTGTATGTGAGGGATATATATATATATATATTAATATATATTATACTAGACGGTCTGACAAATCTTAATCTGTTGTAGATGATAGGCTGACTGAGAGAAATCATCTCGAAGGTCAGAGACCGACTCTAATATATTTCCTCCATCTCACTAGTGAAATCTATTTCTATTTTATCATCTCCCACTGAGCTATCACTTGTTTCTATTGCTATTCAGAAGGGACCAAACCAAGTCTTAATTCACCTATCACAAATCTACGACAGTACCTCATCAGGGCAGGGGGTCCGGCACTATTCCCACCTGGCGGGTCTTCTGAGATCGAGCAACACCTCGTTGAGTCATATTTGTATGTCATCTTAAATCGGTTTGCGTTCCGCAATGTTGTGCGCCTTGCGGTCCAGTACATGCGACTTCAGCACACATTTATATGGGACTGATTCCTTGCCTTTTCGGTTTTTCGCAACCTCCTTGCAAGGTAGCAGTTCATTGTCACTATATGATGGTCTGTATATGAGTGATTTGAAGGAAATGTAGGAAAAATGGAACGTAAAGGTTTAAGCAGCCATTTTGGCCAGGAAAATAAAAGGCTTGGGAAAAAATATTTTATGACATTACAATGCGTTTTATTGTACTAGAAATCTTACAAAAATACTGTTAAAAACACAGGTACTAAATGCGGTACACAACAGCCACAAACACAAATGAAGAATAATCTGTAACAGTCTGTACATAAACACACACACATAGATCAGTCATTTGAACAGGACAGCCACTAGTGGATACACGCATCCTCTTTCTGGACATGACTGGAAAACATTGACGTACTTATAACACAAATGAACCATGGAGACTTATGCATCGTCCTTGGACGTGATATCACGTCCTTTGGAAATTAATGCTTATTGTCACACTCATTTAATGTTTTTTAAAGTTCAATGCAATACAACTCTTCTGTGAGGATATATACATTATCCCAAGCCATAAATGCGCTTTAGAATAGGAACAATAAAATGGTTTAGGTTGAAAAACCTAGAATATAAAACAAAAAATGAACACGTTCCGCACTTTTTAATTAATTTTTTTTTGTGTAGCCATGGTATGTCAGAGTCGTCGTAAGTTTCCCATTGAGTGCCTGATCATACCTTTGTGTGTTGTTTGTTTATTTATTTACTGTTTACAGGCCTCGGGTTTCCCCTCTTTATATATCTGCATCATGTCGACTGGCTTACACTATCACGGCTGTCCTAAGTTTCCTGTCTAGTGCTATTCATCATTTATGTAGCTGAACTTTTCCACGCCATGATGTTAGTTCAATTATTCATGGTCCTGATCCAGTATGTTCATCCTTTGTTGTCCTCTCTATTGTTTTATTTTGCTATTCTTAATGTCCTCAAAAACAGGTCTGGTGGGTGTAACAAGCTCCCTTTCCTCACTGACGTCTGTCAGAAGATTCTTTTAGCTGTCCATGGTAATATTAACATGTTTCTGTAACATCACATCTCTATTGTCTCCTACGATCTTTTTGTTTGTTTATTTATTGTCCATGATTCACTTCCATATGACATAATTGGCTGTACGTAATACCAGAAAACTTTCTTGTTTACTCACGTTAATAAAGATTTGCTGCACATGATGCTTTTAATTTTGTAAAAGCGTGGTTTGGCTTGAGCCAGTTATTTCTGAGATGCATCACACATTTGAAGTTATTACATGAAATCATAATTGATTTGAACTTATTCTGTCCGCGCACATTTTATGGTTAGCTCAGGCACTATAAGGGATGTTAATTTCTTCCACATGTGATGTTTTAAAAAATAAGTAAACAAATATATACTTTGAGAAAATATTTTGTAATGTATGTACAATCGACATAAATTGGTTACAGACTATTATAATATTATTATAATTTTTTTTTAATAACATGAAAAGTATTTTACGTAACAACTATTTGTCAATGGACGTGAGAAAGAGAGTTCTTCAATGTTATATAGAGCCAGTCCTCACATGTGGGAGTTAGTCGTGAACAATTATTTAAAAAGTAGGAAAAGCACTACAGGACACAGTGTTTTTGGTTTTACAGAAGAATGTGTTAAGAATAACAATGACAACTGAGAAGATTAATGAGGATGTCATGAGAGATGACAATGCGCCAAGAAAGCTTATTGTCCATATTAGAAGGATGTAGTCCACGCTATACTGGCATATTCTGAGAAATAAAGCTGAAATATATCGCGACAAAGTGAGAATACTGTGGACAGTTTGACATCATGGCTTGGGGAAAATCAACAACGGAAACTGAATAGCAGTAGTTGAAATAAGAAGTTTTGGAGAGTCATGATCGCCTACAACACCAGGCATGGTACTTGAAGAGCAAGTGTTTTGTCCAAGAATTATTTTATATCATGTAAAATGCAGACGCTGGTAAATCTGACGATGACCATAACTCAGCCCATGGGAGAATAAAGTACAATATCGTGACTCACCAAATGGTTCGTGGTATACAAAGAGTTAAGTGGTGATAAGTGTAATTGTGATACGCTCAGACTCCGATTACGCACGAAATATTTGTTTCTAAAATATACGTTAACATTCTGAAATTAATATGTTGCAGGTGGAAATGACCCAGAAATGGTTAAGTTTATGGGAGCATCAGGCGACCTATTACTCTTAAGGGTTTTACAGGCAGCGTGGTACAACAAGACCATACCAAAGGATTGGGAGATTGCCATCATAACACCAATTTTCAAAAAGGGTGACAATCGACAGTGTGGAAACCATAGAGGCATATCCCTTCTCAGTGTCCCTGGTAAAATCTACTCTAGAATCCTAGAGCAGAGACTCCGACGCCTAGCTGAGCCACAATTGGATGAGGTCCAGTGCGGATTCCGAGCAAACCGAAGTACTCAAGACCTAATCTTCACACTCAGACAGCTGAGTGAAAAGGCCCTTGAGTATAAGAGTGAGATGCATCTTTGTTTCATAGATCTGGAAAAGGCGTTCGACAGGGTCCCCTGGAGCAAACTTTGAGACTGTTTGGCAAGGAAGAATATTCCAGCACCTCTGATTCATCCTATACAGAGCTTCTACAAGTCTTGCAGAAATTATGTGAGGACAGCAAACCATAAGTCAGAAGAGTTCAGGACCACCACTGGTGTAAGACAAGGTGCTATCCTATCACCTTACCTCTTCATACTCCTTATGGACGATGTCATCAAGGCATGTAAGGAGAGAACAAGAAAGTATTCAGTGGGGTACTGGAAGATGAGACAGGTCTATATTTCGGAGCTGGCATTTGCTGATGATGTTGCCCTGATTTCTAAATCAGAGGCACATCTCCAATCCAACCTGCAAGTCTGGAAGGAAGAGCTGGAGAAGAGAGGGATGGTCATAAGCAGCTCTAAAACAAAATCCATGGTGATATCACGAGAAGAAAGAAGACATCAGATTAAGCTGGGAGAACAGGTCCTAGAGCAGGTCGACCACTTTAAATACCTCGGAGCTATTATAGACCGAAAGGGAGGCATCAAAGAAGAGTTGGCCACTCGAAAAGCAGCAGCTGGGAGACTTTTTCAGGCCATAAATCGAGGATTCCTCAACAAGAGAGAGGTTGTTAAGAAAACGAAGATGGCTGTATACCGCTCCACCTATGTCCCAGTCTTGACATATGGATGCGAGTCATGGGCAATGACTACAACCCATAAAAGCCAGATCCAAACCTCAGAAATGAGGTATCTGAGGAAGGTGGTTGAAGTAACAAGAAGAGACATGGTACGCAACCAGACGATACGTCAAGGCCTTAAATCCTACCCCCTGCAGAGCCAAGTAGAACAGTCCCAATTAAGATGGTTTGGCCATGTCTGCAGAATGGGAGAAGATCGGATACCACGACAAGCATGGGAAGCAAAGAGCCAAGGATCCAGACCCCGAGGACGACCCAGAGTCCGCTGGGAGGACAACATTAGACAATCTTTGAAGGACCGAGGACTAGAATGGAACCAGGCCAGGAGGAAGACAGCCGATAGGATAGTCTGGCGCTCTCTCTTCCAAACCTCTACACCTCACGGTAGAAGGGGAACGACTAAGTAGTAGTAGTAGGTGGAAATGACATACACAATTAGTGAATTTTGTTGGGTTTTTTTTTTTTTTTAACCAACGGGCTGATCACCCGTTTGCCAGTCACTTCGATTACGGAAACAACAGCAAATGGGTTGATTTGCCGTTGCCCTAAAGACGCCAATAGGCGTGATAGGAAACAATGGCAAAGAAAACCTATCTGCTGTTGCCCTAAGACGCCACTAGGCGTAATGGCCACTGACTGCTTTGACGGTCGGTGGCTAAGGACGGAAGAAGAAGAAGAAGAAGTTTTTTTTTTGGTTGTTGTCTGACTGGATCATTTGAGCAGAGTAATTGGTCATTACTATAACTATTCGGTTTTCCGAGGAACGTAGGTCTTCAAAAATTGTATGTCATGTCTTCATGCCCTGTGGAACACACTGACGTTATAGCCATGTCTTCTTATCTCTTCAGTGTATGTATCTTGTTCCCTTTTACATATGTCTGTGTCCCTCTTTATCTTCTACCAAGGTAATCCAGAACAAGATCTATCTCGTACGGCTGTCAACTGGTTTCATCAAGTATTTGTTCTCTCCCATGGCAACGTCCTGCTAATTGATCATACAGCCAGCTACACAGCACCCATCAAGAAATATATCTCTCACTCTGCTTAATGTGTCTTTGTTGTTGTTGCAGTGTTTTTAGTTCAAAGTTTGCGGGTGCGGGGGGCCTTTTTAACAAACTTTGAACTAAAAACATTTGGGGGGGGGGGGGGGGGTGTGGGGGGGGGGGGGGGGGGCTTTTTTACAGACTGTGAACTAAAAACATTGTGTTGCTTCCCTTGCGTAGTCCGTCGATAAATACAAGTCCATCCTCGGTGTAGAAAGTTCCAGCTGAAGCATGGGTTCTTTCTATCCGACTCTGTTCAGAGTATGGCGCAAGGGTAATATTAGCCTTCTGCGCTTGGTGTAACTCTGTTTTACTACACATAAATGTTGAGTTGTGGTACGAGGTATGACATGTTGAGTGTTAGGTACTCTGCTCAAACTCTTTCTTGGTAGTTTCATCCTTCTGGTTGTCCGGGTGATGGTGAACCGAGTAGTCTGTCACGAACTGTCCAATTTCCTGTCAGTTCCTGACCATTAAGTCATTCACAGATAACATTTTCCTCCAGGTCATATGAACAGTTAATGGGATGGGGCAGGGTGGAATGCATTTTCTGCATCAGGCGGGTGCGAAATGGGAGTGGGACAACTAACTGTCTCTTATTCCCTTGCCGTTTGTAAATCAAACCTTCCTCCCTGTAAAATGCTCCCTGGGGAATATGGGAGTAATTTCCATACAACTTAGAAAAGCAAGGCTTTAGGGTTTTATCGGCCCTTTGTGCCTGCTTCAGCTCTGAAATATTCAGGCTGTTTAGAAATAAGAGCTCAGGGGCCGCTTGGGCGTTTCCTGTGTTCTCTCTCTCTTGTGTCGACTTGGAGTCACGTGAGGGATCTCCAAGAAACACATATTTCCTCCCTAAGATGAGAGGGTAGACTAACTCTTCTACTACTGCAGCATTGATTTTCCCCCGTACATAGCGGGTTGAAACATCAATTTCTGCAACTGGAAGAGTCATAGACTTTATGCTCTTCCGGGGTGTATTGGTGGGCCTTCCCCAAAGATGAGGAAACTAAAGCGGAGTATTCTAGAACCGAATCATACAAGCACCGTATGGTTTGGTTACCCACGGTTACTTGCTCAGTAATAGAAGGGTGGCTGGAATTTTGATCATATGCCTGGGGGTCATATTTCCCTATCGGCCCCATGCGACATTATAAGGGCCGGTTTTCGGCCTCTTACTGTCCGATGTGAAGTGCGTGTAAGATTTGCGCGCCTTACACCATCGCCTTCCAGTTCCCTGGGCTGAATTGCTCTATTTCTGCCTATGGTGATCCTGTGGTTGTTGTTGCTGTTGTGTCGTGTTTTGTGAGGTGTTTGTCGTACTCATGGAGTCAGTGAATGGGCGCTCCTCTCGTTTAGGATGATTATCGTGTTGGCGCCTTTTAGTCGGTTTCACTTCCAACTGGGCGCTCTGGTACCAATCAGCAAACAGTACCACCTGATCAAGAGTTTCGGCCCCATGCTCAGCCAGGAACCGTCTCATGTCTCGGGTGAGCGAGTCCTTAAACTGCTCCACGATAATCATTTCTAGTAATCCCTCGTACGATTCGTCGAAGGCGCTTAGCGATCCTCACTTCTCCAAGTACACAGCCAGACGTGTAGCAAACTGCTTGTACGATTCATCTTTTTGCCTCTTGGCCTCCCGGAATTTGCTCTGAAAAGTTTGTGCATTCAGCTGAAAATGCTGCAGCAGAGCTTTCTTCAACAAATCATAATTGTTGTTATCTTCCGGTGCCATTTTGAGGAAGACGTCGTAAGCAGGTCCTCGCAGACTCTGAGATAACTTCATGTTGTATCTCTCCCTATCTAATCCATAGGTGGCAGCTAAAGACTCAAATCTAGCAAGATAAATGTCTATTTCCTCAGAAGTTTCTGAGTAAGCATCTAACTGAAAAGAGGCCGCGCTTGGAACAATCGCGTGAGATATATTTACCCCATCACTAGTCTGAGAGCTCCCCGACCCATTCGTGCTAGAACTAGATTCGATTCCTCTTCCTTCAATATCTAGTTCTTTAAGCCTGAGTGCGTAGGCCATGTCGGCCTGTTCCTTCCTTTCTGCGTGGGCTCTTTCGCCCTCCTTTTCGGCCCTTAGTCTGTAAGCCTCATATTCGGCCCTTAGTCTGTCAGCTTCCTTTTCAGCCTGTAGTCTGTCAGCTTGTTCCTTCTTTTCTGTTCTTTCGGCCTGTTCCTTTTCAAAAGCTCTTTGCTTTTCAGCCTTCTGCTCCTCAAAAGATCTTTGCATTTCCTTCTCATCTTTTTCGTGTTCCCATTGCTTCTCCTCTTCTTCCCTTACTAATCTTCTTTCTTCTCTGGCCATGGCTTTCTCGGCTTCCTGTTCTGCTTTGGCCTCTTTCACCGAAGTGGCAACAAATTCTGATAATTCTTTCCCCGATAAGCCCATCTCTTTAGCAACATTTAAATAAAAAGTATAGAGATTTTGTGATTCGGCCATGCTGTGTCAGGAGAGTATTTACAGGCGACACGAAAATTGCAATTGCTACGTGTCTAAAATAAAATTAGCCGCTCTAGCTGACTAAAATTATAAAATGCACCACACTGACAACAAACGGAAATTAGGCTTCAGCAAATGGACAATTCTTTTCCTTTACCAATTAATTTTAGAGAATGTTAGATTTATTTTATCAATTAACTTTACTCTGAAAATATTTCACCTTATTTATTTATTTATTGCAATACGTATGAGCCGATCTATCTAAACTAATAGCTAACAATACTCTTTCAGAAAATCTAAAATTTATGTCAGTATTCTAGAATTACTAGAATTGCTTTGGCAGCTAGCGCCTTCAATAGATTATCTAACATTTGGAAATTACGATCATTGAATATACATACCAAGCTTCGT
This sequence comes from Oreohelix idahoensis, assembly GCA_024509875.1. Classification (NCBI taxonomy): domain Eukaryota; kingdom Metazoa; phylum Mollusca; class Gastropoda; order Stylommatophora; family Oreohelicidae; genus Oreohelix; species Oreohelix idahoensis. Next base: position 187,170 of record JAMPIV010000091.1, read on the forward strand.
CTGTTTAATTCAAATGTTATCTCAGTGTTAACATACGGCCTTTTGTGTTAGAGTTGGAAAATGGAACAAAATCATTGGATACAAGCTGAATACATTCGAGAATAAATGTATGTTTATCAAGAAAACTGGCTCATGAACATCAGTTCGTACATATAAAAGAATTCAAGACTATTGTTTAGTGTAAAATAGACTCGACAAATTTAAGAGAATTAGTTCAACAAGTTAAAATAGGCAGAAATATGTCTCCGACTATTAAAAAATAACGTAATGGTCATATATCAAAACGTCAGATGTCCTACGAATGCAAAACAACAGAATACTTCTCCACTACAGGCGCTCACTTGGGTAGTGTAGCAATTCCTGGAGAGGTAATGAGGTAAATGAAAAAAGGGAAGACCGTGTGAAAAGAAAACAGTCAGAAGACCTAACAATCAATCTCAAGAGAAGGAATGAACGTTGATGGACTAAATGCAATGTAATGTGCAAGAGCTAACAGGAGTAACTCTTTAATAAAAAAGCAAACGAACAAGTTTCAAATGGAGAAGATTTTTCACAATTTTTAATTCTGCCTTATGCGCCGTGTTTGGTGCTTAAAGAATTTATTATTATTATTATTATTCTAGGGAAATAAATAGACCGTAGTACTATAATAAAAACGAGGTCCGCACTTGTGATTTATCACAAATGCGTGTCCCAGTTCAATATCCCGGCTCGAGTCGCCCAATTGTCACGGGATAGCCTCCCCTTGCTTTGCAGTAGTGGTCCACTAATGGTCACAACGCAAGCGTATCTAAAAGTAGGTCGTCCAAGGTATCTATCTTCGCGCAAGATTACTTTTGGCAAAGATATAGATAGAAGATGAATGGCGATTCTACCTTAGGGGAGCCTTCACAAGAAGTCAAGAACAAAAGCTGCTTAAGGGCTGAGCAAATTTGTTAACTTATTATCTGGTCCGCCGCCTTTTGTGAAGGGGTTATGCAATGGTTTTGGCCCGTCAAGCCCCCAGTTGGAGTAATCCAACAAATGCCTTCTTATAAGTAATGGCTATATATATATATATATATATATATATATATATATATATATATATATATATATATATATATATATATATACAGTTATATGCGGGTATTTTTTTAAATTTTCCAATCTTGCGTTAAGCTTTGTTTATCAAGAAACACTGGCTCAATCGTTTGCTTTCGTACACGGTTTTATAAACTACAACTCAACTATTTCTATTTTCAACAATCAACTACTATTGTAAAATTAGTGTCAAATAGTTCAACAAGTTAAAAATAACATATAATAATAATGTCCACACAAATGCGTCCTGCAGCTTGAATCACTTCTTGGTGATAAGCACACTTCTCCACATAATTCGTCCACTGTTGGCGGTTGGTGGTGATATTCTTCTCTCACACTAGTGGCGTAGGAACTTCAGTACTTAAATCTGATGTCTTGTAACCACGAACCCAAAATTTTGGGAATATGTGGTGAGTTGGGATTATATAAATATAGTTATAGGGGACTTAGTGTACTGAATGAGATCAGCTGTGAAGGTCTCTGTATCTAATAAGTTTGGTGTATTACAGAGAACCTTGCTTGCTACCACATTTCGACCTCAATCAGACTTATTCTTGAATTGTATGATGACTTCGTTTAATGTCTAGGTTTATGATAGTGATGAAGTGTAAGTTCACAACAACCAACAGACAGATAAACACCTAAGTTAAGATCCATAACAATTTACAACACTATGACAATCACAAACACATAACACTCTAAAGATTTATCTTAAGTAAGTCAAGTGTTAACTTTTATACACTGTATTAGCTTTTTCAATATACATATATATCCTGATCCTACTACAATGTGAATCAGGAATCACAATCAAATGTAAGCACAATGTTTATGTACAAGAATTTATACAAAAGATCTTTGTCCAGACATATATTATTATTGTAATATGAGTGTAGTGTTGTGATGTATTATTATGAGGTAATACTGGCTTTTAGTGCTAGGTTGTTGTTGGTCATCACGACTTCATGTGTTTGTACTGGTGGAAATATTATTGAAGGATTCACAGATTCTGGTTTTTTTTTTAAATTTCTGTCCCTTTTGTTTTTTTAATAAAGTTCAGTTCAGGGTATTTTATTCAAGGTTGAGCTTTTTCGTGCTGACAAGCGCTTATCTCGTAATGCAGCTGCAGGAAACCTGTATCCTCTGCTCGCTTGCTTCTCAGTTTGTTATTATGATATACAATGGCCGCTATCTTGTGCAAGGAGTCTGCTGCCAGCTTTCTGGATCACGCAGTCCTCAGACCGGACGATGCAATATCACCATCTATACCACGGTCCCTGAAATGAGAAGGTTGTGCCTCCTTCTTCATAACTAATATACAATATTATTCCACACTGAAGTACATGACAGTACAAACAAACATAAAGTTCAGCGCTTTAGGCCAACTGCTAGCTTATCATGTGACAATATACACCAGTATTCCTCTCGCTAATGGTTACAACGCCTCTGCAATTCCAGCTGTTATCCCTTCCATACAATAGGATAGGTGTTATGTTACTATATGGCAATCCAATATATATATGCAGTTATACTCCTCTCTGATAATCTTTTACATGGTGGAGCAATATCTAGGCTTTGCCTCATGTTTGCTACTGAACCACACACATACAAACATAATTTATCATTTCACATTCAATTTTCATATAAAATACAGATTAAAAATGTCTAGCTTACCACAATTCGTAAGGAAATACACACTAAAGATGACTGGCACAGTTTGATCTGCGGTATGTCCAGGCTGTTATCATATATTTAATTTTGGATAACACTGCCTGCTCTCATCTCTCACAATGTGTAACGATATGGCGTCCCCTCTAAGATTTCTTCTGCCAATATCCAGTATATTGGCCAATCGTTTTGAATATTTTCAAAAGAGTACACAGTCATTCAAATATTTTCATTCACTTTTACTCCGTTTCTAGGCATTTATTTGTTATTCATAGGTCACCCAATCAAATTTCTTTTAACTTCAAAGTTCAGCCAATGGCCTCCCTCGTACTATCTTAGGCTTTCTGTCACTACTATGTTTCAACAAAATTCAGGGAATTCCATCCCAAACAGATATGACCAAACCTGACAGTATCTCTGTTCTCTATATGTTTTATTATCAATATCTAATTATCTAATGGACTTTTTAGATAATTTATTACATATTCCTAGTCCACTAGTCTTCCTGTACACGAATATATGATTTTCAAGGGGCTAAGCGGCGTAGTTAAGAATACGATCTTTTTTCGATGTTAAGTGTTTAATTTCAACTACCCCCTGTTCAATTCTTTACGACTGTACTATCAGTATAAAGTCAGGAGCCCTACGTAAAATATCAGGTTTCCTAATAAGAATTAAACCTGTTTTCTAAACCTAACATCGTATCGTTAGTTTTTTTCATCACTGTTTATTTGAAAGAAATCAGGCCATGCACACTGCGAGTTGGTTTATTTTTAGACACACTGCGAGTGGCTTGCGTCACTGTGTTCCATGGTCCGTCTATCTCTCTCTGCTTTTTTTCTTCTAAGCCCGTCTGTCTTTCCAAGGCTAACCTTGTGCGCGATTTTGCACTAATGTTAGTTTTTTAAAATCAAGGTCGTCTAGAAGATTTTACTACACATTCTATTTTTAGAACTACGGTTATCGCCGTATCGTTAAGCCTAAGCATTTTATTTAGGAACGAACAAATTAGGACAAGTAGAAATCTTGTGTTAGCCATTACGGCGTTATACAACGAAGGCGTTATCTATACTGGGAAAGCACTGGTCTTTCTCCATTCTTCTTCCTATCGTATTATTTCGTTCGGCTTTACATTTATGTTCTAATTTATATATGGGTATTAGAATTTTTCACCACAGAATACACAATTCTCCTGGCGCAGATTAGAATGGACCCACAGCCCTGTATTTAGATGCTGTTCGAATCACTTACTCCTCCGAAAGTAATCCTGAGAAATTCCTCTTATGACGGGTGAAACACTTGCTCTGGAAATCTATAATTCCTCTTATGACGGGTGAGACACTTGGTCTGGAAATATATAATTCCTCTTATGACGGGTGAAACTCTTGGTCTGGAAATCTATGATTCCTCTTATGACTCCTTGTGATAAAATTCCCAAGTTTCCAGTCTTGTATTAAAATTGCGGGTTTATTTATACTTCCAAAGTTGCCCAATACTCGCTCTGGTACTTATAGTTGTGAAAAGATAAGTCCTATCCTCTTTCCTCTGGCTTGTAGGAGGTGTTTAGTTGCCGCTGCGATGCAGTCTGTCTGTATGCTGTGACTCCGAGTTTGTTAGATTATATCTCACAATCCTTAGTTTCAAATCTCAGCTGTGTTTCCGCCGAAAGTTCCAATCAAATCATAGTAGATTCTGGCGAACCAATCCAATCTATCTAGCACTGTTTGGGTGGGGAAGTTTATCATTACTCATCCCACGCGTATTTGAAAATATTAAATGTAATATACACGCGTGGCCTCTTACAACAGTGATGTCATATCGTTACCTAAGACTTCCGGCGCACCTCTGCTTATCACCTTTATCTGCGTGCCTCCGTTAGACCGATGTCTGTTTCAACCGTATGGTCTTCTTTCATCGTATCACCACACCGGCTTGTGTCAACATGATCAACAGCTTTCCAACGGGGTCAAATGTTTGACCGCCCCATTTCCACAGGCGGTCAGACAGATTAGGCGATAACATATTATCACTGGGCGGGTCACCAAACCTGGCGAATCGTAACAACAGTCTGGGAGTGGAGTGTGAAACAATAAGATACGCGTTACTCCCGTAGCAAATACTGCCATAGGGGAGTGGCGTATTAGATAATTCACCAGACTATGTCCAGCATAGAGCAAAATAGTGAAAATAACGAATGAAAAGGCATGATTTATGCCAAATAAAAGCGATGAGTGAGAAAAAGGAAGAAAAAGAAAGGATACTGCCGGAGGGCTGAAGGTGTGAGAGATCACACAAAAGAGCATGTTCAGACGTTTTGTCACAACAATTACACTGACAAACAACATTTTCTTTCTTATATAAGAATAAGTGTTTTTAGGTCAGTTTCTTGCGCTGATTTCAAATTTGAAATCCGTTTATCTCTATCACATCGGGTTCTTAAAATATTTGTGAATAAATATATTTTTGGGAAACCGTTATTTGCTCCATTTCATTTTTACTATATAACTTATTAAAAATTAATAAAATGCAAAATAATTCTACTTTTTATACTGCTAAAAGATGCATGACATATGTTATGCTATTTTTCAAATAGTTACTGTATTTTGAAATAATTCTGAGCGAAATATGGCTTCTAGAAGTTGTAGAAATTCGGCTGATCTGTTCTGTTACGTGTGCGGATATTTTACCGATCGTGTTCAACAGAAAAACTTTACACCATTACTAAAGAAAGCATATGAACTTTATTTCGATTCAAAAGTTGATGATGCAAATAAATCTTGGAAGCCAAATGCAGTTTGTTCGACTTGTGCAAATACATTGGCAGGTTGGTTACGAAAATCGCCGAAGCATAAGTCGATGCCTTTTGGAGTGCCAGTAATATGGCGTGAACCGACAAATCACGCTACTGATTGTTACTTCTGCTTGACAAATATCCATGGTTTCACTTTTAAAACTAGAAAGTCTGTGGTTTATCCAAATATTGAATCGGTTTCAAAACCAGTGCCTCATGATCCAATCACGTGTCCGATCCCAGTTCCACCAGAACAATATCAGTTGGACGTGAATGAACCATCAGAAAGTGATAGTTTACCTGCTTTAGAAACTAATTCTGACTCGGATTATATACCGGTGAATGATGGTGTTCACTTAATTAACCATTCAGGACTTTCAGATCTAATACGTGATCTCGCTCTTACCAAAGGACAAGCAGAATTACTCGGTTCGCGACTCAAAGAATTGAATCTTTTAGCGCCCAATACTCCGATATCTAAATTTCGTCATAGACACAGAGAACTTATTCAATACTTTGAGATGGATGATGACATTTGCTATTGCAAAGATGTAAACGGTCTAATTGTGCACCTCGGTCATGAGCACATAGTCAACGAATGACGACTTTTCATCGACTCTTCCAAGCTAGTCTAAAAGCCGTGTTATTGCATAACGAAATTTATTTTCATCAATCCCAGTCGCCTACTCTGTTCATATGAAAGAAACTTATGACAATATGGCTATACTTTTAGCAGAAATAAAGTACAATGACTACCAATGACAGATTTGTGGAGACCTAAAGGTCATTGCAATTCTCAAGGGCATGCAGACTGGGTATACTAAATTTTGTTGCTTCCTACGTGAATGGAACAGCCGCAACAGACAGGAACATTATGCAAGAAAGGTGTGGCCTATCAGGGATCGTATGCAGCTCGGGCATAAACATGTATTACACGAGCCATTAGTTAACAAAGACAGCATCATTTTACCACCGTTACATATAAAGTTGGGGCTCATGAAGAATTTCGTAAAAGCATTAGATAAAACGAGCAAAGCTTTCACTTATCTTCGAGAAAAGTTTCCGCAAGATAGAGATGCAAAGATAAAGGAAGGTATCTTTGTAGGACCTCAGATTAGGAAAGTTATTGCAGACAAACAATTCGAGAACTTGTTACATGGTAGTGAACTTCGCGCATGGATGGCATTCAAATCGATCGTCGATAACTTTCTGGGAAATCATTAATCTGTCGACTATGTGCAAATTGTTAAGCAGTGCATAAATGCATACAGAATTATGGGCTGTAACATGTCCCTCAAAATCCATTTGCTCGATTCACATCTTGAATTTTTCTCTGACAACCTTGGCGAAGTCAGCGATGAACATGGAGAACGATTCCATCAAGATATCGCCGTAATGGAGTCACGTTATCAAGGACGGTGGAGTGTGACCATGCTTGCCGATTATTGTTGGATGCTTCATCGCGATGTACCACATGCCATTCACCGACGAAACTCGACTGCAAAGAAATTCAAGCCTACATAACTGTTATACTTCTTGTACGAATGATGTTATACTGTATGCGTTGTTAAAAAACTTCAGTTGCGTATTTCTAGAGATCCCGACCTGATAGAGAAAAACGGTTTGCAGATTTAAAAACAGCGCATTAAAATTGACCAGAAAAACATAGAAATGTTAGAGAAAGAAAAAAAAAAAATTTTTTTTGTTAGCCAGTGTTATTTGCTTGCTTTTCGGGCCTCGGTAACACACGGGTATGGCAGGACACACTTGAACACTTAAGTACTTTTGTTAATCATAAACTTACTATTTTGAGTTCAATTGCCACAAAAATGCCTTTCCGTCAGCGTCGACAAGTTTTTTAAGTCCTTTTGTCACTGATTGTTCCTTTACCCCCAGTAGTTTCAGTAGTATTGAGGCGGCAGAAGTTAGAAGTTAGAAGTTTTTCTCCGTTCAACCTAGACACACGGCCTGTCGGTTATATTAGGCCGCAAGACTCTTTCTGTGAGCCGTTCATGTCTCTGCACCGGTATCAGATCATTATACCTTATCAACTCTGAGTTAACCCTTCTGAAACGGTTCTTTTCTGACTGCGTACAGCGTTAGCAGCGGGAAACCTTGAAAAAACCCAACGAAACAGCAAAACTCCAATTTGTTAGCTAAAGTTCATAATTTACCTGATAATTCAGATATATGTGGATTTATTCTGACTAACCATATTTNCAAGGTTTTTCTTAGAAAGGCAGCACATTTTATTGTGTGTTTGGGAAACGCGTGTGTGTTGCAGAAGGCCTTTAATATCAACGTGAAACGTTACAATTTGCATACGCAGTAGAAAACAAGGGGATTTCGAGTACAGTCATTGTGAACCTTGAAAAAACACCTTATTTGCTTGCGAAATGGCACTTGAACACTTAAGTACTTTTGTTAATCACTACCAGTTCAATTAGCGTCGACAAGTTTTTTAAGTCCTTTTGTCACTGATTGTTCCTTTACCCCCAGTAGTTTCAGACCTAGACACACGGCTGTCGGTTATATTTCTATCAATCATTATACCTTATCAACTCTGAGTTAACCCTTCTGAAACGGTTCATGAAATTCAGCACCTTGAAAAAACCCAACACCTTAGCTGGAAGCCATGAAATTCAGCAGCACCTTAGCTGGAAGTGACGATCCATTACATTTGGGAGATATCACATTCCATCATGGCATTAACATCAGATGCAACATTGTCTCTCTACAAAAGTCCTATAGCTCTTTGCATCCTTGGAAAAATTTCAAAACACCGGTTATATTTCACACAACACTAATCCGGTTCATGTAACTGAACATCATAAATGGTACCCTCATTTTCAGTCTAGACAGTCCATTAGCTTACATTCAAACATAGTTCACTTCTCTAAATGGAACACGCGTCCGTCCTGCACTCATTTCATAATCACAATGCCCCAGTATCTAACAGTTGCAACATCAGACCACAAGGACAAGGTCTTTTATATTTAGACTTGCGTCCTGATATAACAAACGAATCTTATGTCTAGGTTTATTTTTTTTTCCTCTAACCAGCGGCACTCGAGCTTTCCAGCTCTTTTGGCCCAATGACATGTCATTGCGAGGCTGGGGGGTCAGTGGACTTTCCTTCCAACCCGGTCAGGAGCTTCGCTCCTTCCCATCCACACGGGATTTATGTGCAGGAGCCGTTCAGGTTATTCAGTCAAATTTCCGATCGTAAACATTCCTTCAAACGCTGACGCCCGGGTTTGAACCATGAAAACCTGGTCGCTAGTACAACGCCGTAGTCATTACACCAGCGCGGCTCCAAGGTATGCTTTCAGGCACTCGTAAGAAATAATGAAGTAGAACACTAGACAACAGAAAAACAACAGACGTGAGTGGCTTACCCAGGACTCGAACCCAGGAACTTGCGTGCGACAAAAGAGGCGAAATTTAATTAAACAAAACAAAATCTAATGTAGCACTTCGGCATACACTAGCAACAACACACAATTCATTCACACACAAAAATTTGCGTACAATAAATATTTCAACAAAGGTCGCTCTTGCACATCAAGAAGCTACTTCCAGACTAATTATTATGCCACACCTTTCATCTGAAACATTGACACTTTTACTGTTTGACAAGGCCGTGTTGTCGTCTGCATTTTATAAGAAGACTCAGGTTTACGGACTTAAAAGTTTCGTACCACAGTGAAATATTTCCATTATAGTTAGTAAGCAGTTTGTAGCTGCAGGATCAAATTCAAACAATTTCTAGTACCCAGGTTTAATCTGTTCGTTCGTGAACAGTGGTGAAAAATTATGATAAATCTATTCATCGATTCAGAAACGGTAGGGAATTGTTCCAGTAGATGCTTGTATTTAGGTTGCCAGTGAACCGAAAGCTAATGTAGTGTATTATTTTCCTATGTTTTTGATAATTGTTAGCTTCAGTTGAGTTCGTCCTTACTGATTCTTTCAGTATACAAGCTGTCTCAGTCAAAAAATGGATTTTCAGACGCATTAGCATTTTCTTGTCTCATACAAGTATCGAGGTCATCTGAATTGTAAAACGCGCCACAGTAATCGCAAGACTGTTGGTATTTCTGAATTTATTTTTCACTGCAACTGCATAGGATTATAATTTGCATCTGCTTTACGTTTATTCAGTCCTCATAATTTACGTTTCCTTCCAACGCTGTCACAATCAGTCATGTTTTTAATTAAATTTCAGTCACTTTCTCATTTTGCGTCTTCAACACATTGATCTGCCTGTAGATCTTTTTGTTGTATTATAATCCGCCTATAATCTTCTGTTTGTCGATCGTTTTGTCGCATTATAATCCGCCTAGCCCAATGGGCTGATCACCCGTTGGCTTGTCACACCGATTACAGAAACAACGGCAGATGGATCTATTTGTTGTTGCCCTAAAGACGCCGCTAGGCGTGATGGGAAACTACAACAGAGAAAATCAATCTGCTGTTGCCCTTAAGACGCCACAAGGCGTGATGGCCTCTGACTGCTTGGTCGGTCTTTGGCTAAGGACGGAAGAAGAAGAAGAAGAATAATCCGCCTAAAGTCTTGCATTCAAAACTGTCATTTATTATTGCACAAAATATATTGTAAAATATATTATAAATATATATTGAAGTAAAGAATAAAGAAAAGCTGTAATAAATAAATTACGAAAATAGCGATTATCAGTTATTTAAAATGCATACAATTGCTGCGAAGGGAAACGTTTGTTATCATCCTAAAATAAAAAGAAACAACGCAAGCAAATACATGTGTGCACCCGGTTTGCTACCCCATCGTGTCAAACAAACCGCTTCAAAAACCACATATGCTACAGCCTGTGAATGTTTGGGGTAGGCTGCCTGCAAGGGGACCAGTTACTGTGGTGGCTACATGCTCGATACGGAACAAAATGATGGATGATGATGATTATATGACAGTAACATAGCAGGAAGAAGCAGTATTCATAATTTTGACAGGCATGTTCTTGACCAGCGTCTTGACATGTTTTCTTAATGTAATTACCGTCCTGTACACACTGCCATCTTGAATGTCACATTGCCCGTTAGCCAGATTTTCAGCTGTTGAAAACTTATTTTCATGAATAAATTGACCAGTTTCAGGAATTGTCCATACCAGTAACGTTGTTTGCATGAACTATGTTATAAATGCACGTTAAATGAGTAAATATAACGGTAGTTTACTGCGCTTTCCAGGCAATTCATAAAATATCTTATATCTTATCTTGTCTGTTCTTGATCTCAACACGAGATTATACAGTACGTCAGTACAAACCTTTCTGTCTGTAATCATTGCAATCTTGTCAGAAAGAATACGTCCCAGCTTCGAGCACTCTTATCTCCTGAAACATGGATTCTTGAATATGGACACGGAACAAACTGCACGTTAATGTCTCTTCGTCAAGAGCACCCAATACCAGGGCAGATTGTGTTCGCTGAGGCCGAAACATTTCCGCTGTGAGAAGAAGGTTCATGCTAATCAGGGGAGACAAAAAATCCCATTCTAATGTCTTCGTTATTTTTAGTTCCCTTTACGATACCTTGAACTTTGACACTAAGTAGTTCTCACGCTTTGGTTCTGTCGTTAATGCGGTCACAGCAATTTCATGCATATTCCTTGGTTTTTTCGGAGGAGTAAACAGCAATTGGTGATGCGTTTTACATGGACAAACGACAAAGAGCATTGCGCACGTTACGGCCAAAAGGCCTTTGTAATTGGGTAAATATACGAGAACAGAACTAGAAGAAAGCGAGAACTGAGTTAAATATGTAGCAAATAATAAAAATTATGAGACCCGAAATTGAAATCGTTGGTGATACTTCTGTAAGAACCAAAATAAACAAGATGGGTGCTGGAGTAGATCCAGTTAATACTATATTTATTAGTAAATAGTACATTCAGATATGTCGACAAATAACTCTCCTTCTGTGTAGTTTACACGTACTTAGATTCTTTGTATTTCTGTATTTCATGAACTTGTTGATAAAGGTTTTGTCATTCTGGTTATGTTTTTTTCTGGCTACGTCTACGCTGTGACAATTTGTATCTTTATGAAATCATCTCTCTCTCTCTCTCTCTCTCTCTCTCTCTCTCTCTCTCTCTCTCTCTCTCTCTCTCTCTCTCTCTCTCTCTCTCTCTCTCTCTCACTCGCTTTTCTTCTTTTTCTCCTTCTTCTGCTACCAAAGATTTGTAGTATTTTTTTAATCTTTATCCTTTACAGCCATACTTTGTCTCTTTACATTTTCTAAGCATATTAATTTAGTCACTTCAAATTGTTTTATAATTATTGAAAATAATGGGTATATATATAAATATACATGCGTGAGTGTGTGTGTGTGTGTGTGTGTGAGTGTGTTCAGAAAGCAATTTTAAAAAAGATAGTCCTGTAGCAGATACTGCCGTAGAGGAATGAAGTGTCAGAGATTTCACTCTCCACTTTATTTTGCAGGGGGACCAGTTCCCTTCCTTGCTGCCTTTGCCTTCCCTAATTCAAGATTCAGGTACCTACTTATAGCAGTGTAGACTGCTGGAGCATGGCGCTTCTGAACACTCGGTCAGTATCTTAGACAAAAAAAATACAATAAACATCAAAAGAAAAAAAAGTAACGAGAATGACCTGAAAAAAGTGTGCACAAAGGAAACATATACTGATATTAGCAGAATGCACACTACCACGTTTGGTGGGAACGTTATAACATGACGAACATTGGAATATAAGGTGGGAACGTTATAATAAGACGAACATTGGAATATAAGGTGGGAACGTTATAATAAGACGAACATTGGAATATAAGGTGGGAACGTTATAATAAAATGAACATTGGAATATAAGGTGGGAACGTTATAATAAGATGAACATTGGAATATAAGGTGGGAACGTTATAATAAGATGAACATTGGAATATAAGGTGGGAACGTTATAATAAGATGAACATTGGAATATAAGGTGGGAACGTTATAATAAGACGAACATTGGAATATAAGGTGGGAACGTTATAATAAGACGAACATTGGAATATAAGGTGGGAACGTTATAATAAGACGAACATTGGAATATAAGGTGGGAACGTTATAATAAGACGAACATTGGAATATAAGGTGGGAACGTTATAATAAGACGAACATTGGAATATAAGGTGGGAACGTTATAATAAGACGAACATTGGAATATAAGGTGGCAACAGGAAAGATGAAACAAGAAAGAAACAAGACATAAAGGATGACACAGAGATAATATATTCAAAGGTTTAACAGCATAACATGAAAAGGAGACAGCAACAAACTTGGTAAACAGCATTGGGGACTGGGAGTTGAGGAGAGGCATGATCACCTACGATAACAAACTTGCTACTTCAACAAGATGATATTTTTTAAATGTTATTTTCTAATACTGCACTACTAATTCTATAAATGTACTATTTTTCTTCAGTATATACCATGTTATTATTATTGTTACATTGTATAGGACCTTTTTCAACCCAGCAAATTTATATTTCGGGTATATTTTGTTGTTTTACTTGCATTTCTTGTTTAGTAGGCACCAATTGTTAATTATTTAAGAAATTACTACCTGAGCAACGCGAGAGAGTTAAAAACACTTTTGCAACACTATTTTTACAATTAAATGTTAAATTATTGTTTGTTTATAATTGTCTTCCTTCATTCAAATATATATATATACTCATGGAACAAAGTAAGTGTGCAACACTTTATAGGGCACTGTGCGTGATTTCATGGACGAAATGAAATAAAAGTTGGCACACAATGTGGTTGAATATTGAATAAAAGACCAAGTGATCACTTTGATTTTAGTGAAAGTGTCATGAAAGAAAGATAAAAACTAAAGTCAGTGTGGCATCCCCACGAAAAATTGAAATCTTGATTTCAGTACCGTGTATGTCCACCTTGAGCTGTTATCACTGCTTGACAGCACCTTACCTGGAATGTTCCTGGCAGTCCATGTTGCCTGAATAAACCTGTTACGCAAGTGCATAAGGCGTATGTAACGGTCTTGTGCAGGGGTGGTAACTCGTGGTCGGCCACTTCTATGGCGATCAGCAGTGGATCCAGTTTGGTGGAAAAGAGCTTGAATGCGTGATATAGTGTTCCTGTGAACATTGAAATGTTGTGATACAGCTAATATAGTCGCTCCAGCAGCTAACATCCCTATAGCTATTGCTCGCTGTTGTTGGTTCAATCTTGGCATTGTCAAAAAAGATGTTTCTGTTGGACTCTTGGTACTCTCTATTCCAACGATTACGTTTTCACATGCTTGTGATTAGAGATACACACTTACCTTCCTTTTATCTGTGATAAAGGGAGCCGCGCTAGCATAGTGGTTACCACACCGCTCTGGCGACCGGGTGATCCAGGATCAAACCCGGGCGACGGCATTTGAGGATTTTTCGTCGACCGGGATTTGGACTGGATTAACTCGAGACCTGGCGAGAACATTTGAAGGAGTGTCGTCGACCAGGGACTGGCGGCTCCTGAGCCGACCCAGCTCTAATGGGTACCTCCGAAATCGGCGAGTATCTGCCTGAATGGCGAGGGACACCTGTCTCTGTACAAGAAAAAAAGGGATACTCACGTAAAATCAATGTCAGGTTAGACATTAATAATAACCTGAGATTTCGCCTCGAGTATTAGCGGGCGTACGAAAAAAAAAAAAAAAAAATCTGTGATAAATTCTCCCCTACGGCACTTTTTACGTGATTTAACTTGCACCGTGGTTATCTCCCCATGAATAGTGCGATCCAATTGTAATTGCACGGGTAAGTGAACAACACTCACACAGAAATGTGTGCCAACTTGCATTTGAGTTCACCAAAGAACACACGCACAGTGCCCTGTTGAGTGCTGCACACTTACTTTTTTCCATGAGTATATATATATATATATATATATATATATATAATATATATATATATATATATATATATATATATATATATATATATATATATATATATATATATATATATATATATATATATATATATATATATATATATATATATATATATATATATATATATATATATATATATATATATATATATATATATATATATATATATATATATATATATATATATATATATATATATATATATATATATATATATATATATATATATATATATATATATATATATATATATATATATATATATATATATATATATACTGAAGCACATTAAAAACGCACCACCTATATAATCCAGGAACAGAGTGTGAAATGTAAATATAAGTGTTTACAAGTTTACATATTTGGAATCTTTATTCATTTTCCTATGAATCCATGCTGGTCATTAATTTGTACATTTGATTGTTATGAAATTCATTGCATTCTGTGCAGGCAAGGGAGAAAACCAAAAATGCAACCAATAAAAAAATTCATTCACACTATCCTCAGTATTTGGTATGTCCACCGTGTGCTTGCAAATAAGCTTGGCAGCGGCTCCGCGTGGAACGCACAAGTCTCTGAAGGAAATTCCGGGGAATCAAGTCCCATTCACGTGTAAGAGCAGCTTCGAGCTGTTGCAGATTAGCTGGAGAACCTTGCTTGTAGACTCTGCGTCCAAGCTCGTCCCACAGATGTTCTATAGGGTACATGTCTGGTGATAGGGCAGGCCAATCAATCGTCACAATGTTCTGCTGCTGTAGATATTGCTGCGTAATGCATGCGGTGTGCGCACGTGCGTTATCCTGCTGGAGAAGCTGCAAGTCTGGATAATTTGTGAATGCAGGAGCAACCAATATATCCAGAACCTCATCTCGATATGTCACAGCATTAACATTTCCACGGAAGACGTGAAGAGGCAAGCGATGGTGAAAACTGAATCCTCCCCAAATGTGAATACTGCCACCTCCAAATCGGTTGTGCTGACGAACACAGCAATCTGCAAAGCGCTCTCCACACCGTCGCCAAATCCGCATACGTCCATCAGCAATCAGTATATATAATAGTGGTGCGTTTTTAATGTGCTTCAGTATATATATATATATATATATATATATATATATATATATATATATATATATATATATATATATATATATATATATATATATATATATATATATATATATATATATATATATATATATATATATATATATATATATATATCAGTTTAAACATAGAAAGTAATTTTTCAATCACCCAGTGTATATTTGTATAATAGCCCCTTCAGTCATAACTGACTATGGGAATGCGCCCCTGAGGTGACAGCCCTCAACTGCTTATTTTCCTGGTGCTCCTTTCGACGTTTTCTCCTCACCTCTGCTTCTTGTGTGAGCCTCTCTTCGCCCAATCTGAGGTGGTGCCGTAAATAGCATCGCCACTTAGTGCGATCGGCAGCTTCATCCTCCCATGTTGCTGGATCCATGTCCAGTGCCCTCATATCTCTCTTGCACACATCTTTGAACCTCAGCTGTGGTCGCCCAACTGTTCTCTTGCCATCTGCTAATTGTCCGTAGAAGATATCTTTTGGGATGCGACCATCTTCCATGCGGCGAACATGGCCAAGCCAGCGAAGTCTGCGCTGTCTAAGCAGCGTATACATACTTTGAAGGCCAGCACGTGACAATACCTCGACATTTGTCACTTTATCTTTCCACGAGATGCCGAGGATGCGGCGTAGACACCGCAAATGGAAGGTATTGAGCCTTCTTTCTTGCTTAGCATAGGTCGTCCAGGTCTCGCTGCCATATAGGAGTGTGCTGGTGACGCAGGCATTATATACCGCAGCTTTGGTCTTCATTGTGAGTTTAGAGTTTCCCCAAACACGCGATGTGAGGCGGGCAAAGGTAGCCGCAGCTTTGCCAATGCGGCTGTCGATTTCTGTATCCAGTGAGAGTTTGTCATTGATGGTAGACCCTAGGTATGTGAAGTGGTGCACCACTGCCTATTCATAGTTATCGATAGTGATAACTGGTGCAGCACCCACATCCTGACTCAGCACATTCGTTTTCTTTAGACTTATTGTGAGGCCAAAGTCCTTGCATGCTTTAGTGAAGCGATTCATCAAGCTCTGAAGCTCCTGTTGGCTTTGAGTGACGACTGCAGCATCATCAGCGAACAACAAGTCTCTTATAGTGACCCTTCTGATTTTTGTTTTTGCCTTCAGCCTTGAAAGATTAAACAGACGGCCATCTGACCTAGTGTGAAGGCATATTCCTTCAGTTGCATCTCTGAATGCATGTTTCAAGAGTAAGGCAAAGAAGATTCCGAAGAGGGTCGTAGCCAGAACACAGCCTTGTTTAACGCCACTTAGTATATCAAAGGGCTGATAAGGTTGATAATGTTGGATTTTTATTCCCGTTAATGATATCCACCAAAAGATAGATATAAGTGGATGGAAGCTGACATCATCATCATCATCAGTTGATAAGATCTCTATGGTGTTGTTTGCTCCACTGTAGTGTATGGAATGTCAACTTGACCTACGCAGTGGTGTGTAGACATGGATTGAGTGTACAATGTGCGAATGATGATAAGGGTTCGTGTTGTTGACAAATGTTCTTTTCTCACACTCATGTATGACTGGAAGTCATCGACACCAACGACTGTGTACCTTTTCTAAAGTTTAATTGGACGTACACACTCGACAGCACAGATAGTGACAAATCACAGGTTGGCATAATACATCATAGTACAGTGGATAAATGGTCTTGCAATGTTATGTTACATGGGCACTCATGTAGATTAATATTATAATGGACTGTCAGTAGCCAAGCCCTCAGCATCGCCCATACATATAAATCATCTGACTTCACTGACTGAGCACGTCAGCTTATAAACAATATTTCAGATGGCTTCTAAACCTAATCTCGTTTAGCGACGATTCTCCCACATAATGTTCAGCACATATTTTTTTCATATAATAATATTGAACCGCTAATAACGGGTTCTCATGTGTAGCAGTGATCTCTGGACTAAACAAGCGATAATACGGGCATCCCCTTTCTCTTCTTGAAAGTCGCTACATGTTTTGGTTCCAAGATGGCTTCACTCGTGAACTGTCACTCACGTTTGGATGCAGATAATGAATCTGTCCTAAAGTTAGTCATTCATAAAACATTGCATTGCTCTGTAGATTTGATCATGAACAATTGACTGCATTCTACAGAATATAGTGCTGCTAGGAATCGAAGTCGTTTTCATCGAGTCAAATATATTCTCTTAGACATTCAAATCGTAACTATCGAAAATGGTGGCTTCGATCGAGAGTTCATAAGAGTGTCTTTGATTACCTTGGGAGAGGAAATATGAAACTGCCATTCCTTGGCAATATGAATAAACACTGGGGTAAAGCATACACGATAGGTTTAGACGACTATCACTTTCCCCACAAATACTGAGATCACTTTTTCCCGGCGACAGGCCGACATAGGAAAACACACAGTCCCTATCAGGACGAAGCCAAATCACACCACACTCTAGCGACACATCCCCCGAATAGCCTTTGACCTCTCTAGAGACAACAGAACATATAGTTCGACTTAGATATGTAAAGATATACAGATATAAGACAGACTCGTCCTACTCAGACAAACAATACACATAAATTCAGGCCATAGATATTCTGAAGCAAGAACAATCTATTATTACCCAAACAACGAATAAATCGCAGTAAAATGGATTTATCCGCGGAGTTTGATCGAAGAGATGGCACAACTTTCAAGGGAAGTAACTCAATAATGACTTTCCCTTAAGCACAAAAAAATTACCTATGTATAATATTGTAAGATATCAAAGACTGCACGTAACAGTCTTACCACACCTCCCGGAAAAAAAAAATGGAACTTTTTTTTTTTTTGAAATACATCTAGGAGCAACGTACAATAGGCTCACAACGCATGAATAATGCGCAGATGAAAATATCAGGAATACCTATAACGCCTAATATGAGGCTAAGTCGACTTATGGAGCGACTGGTGAGAATGTGTCTCATAAACTGAGAGAAATTATTTCTCTACAAGTATATTTTTCCAGGAAGGTGTCATCAAAGTATAATACAATTCTGGCAATTACACAATGCCTAAAAAATTCATATCATCATTTCGTATTAGATATCTTAAATTTATGATTTATGAAGAAAAAATCATCAAAGCACAGCGGTGAATAAACATCCATGAACCGCTATGTAGTGATACAATCATTATATTATTAAATTACAAATGTGTATCTATCATGATATAGAAAAGGAACTACTATAGAACTAGACATATCAAGAAGTCTAAGCCCTAATAGTTATGTGGAATCATGTGGGCATCTTGACAGAATGTCTGCCATCACATTATCTGATCCACGAATAGCTCGCACAGAGAAATGAAAAGGTTGAAGAGCAATTGCATATCGAGTAGACCTCGAGCTCTTCAAATTCTTACTCTGTATAGCAGTAAGAGCTTTTTGGTCGGTTTCTACTATGAAATGTGCGCCTAGAAGGAATCTCTGTAGTTTGAGGATCGACCAAACCATAGCTAATAGCTCACGGTCTAAAACCGAATAATTCCTTTCTGCCGCATTAAGTTTTCTGGAAATATACATTACAGGATGCAGAGTTCCAGAGTACTCTTGCATTAGTGCCGCTCCAATCCCAGTGGATGAAGCGTCACTACGAAGAACGAATGTCTTATCTTTAGTGGGTAGCACTAAAATAGGTGGTGTTGAAAACAATGTTTTAATCTTATCCAGAGAGCATTGGCATTCCTGAGACCAGTGGACCACATTAGGCGAACCTTTCTTTAGAAGTGTTGAGAGAGGTGCCATGATAGAGGATAGATTCTGAATGAATCTGCCATAAAATTGAATAAGACCTAACAGACTTCTCACCTGTTTTTTAGTCTTAGGGATTGAGATGTTAAGTATCTTACTAGTATTATGGTCCTCTGTCTTTAGGAAACCATGACCAACTCGGTGGCCTAGGAAAGAAATTTCGCTAAAACCAATATAGGCTTTAGAGGGTTTCGCTGTCAGGTTGTGCTCACGCAAAGTAGACAGCAATTCATCTAACCCTGAATAGTGATCTTCCCAAGTATCGCTGAAAAGACAGATGTCGTCTAGATATGCAATGACATCTGACCGATAAGATAGGATTCGGCGCATCATGCGTACGAACGTAGCTGGTGCGTTCATAAGACCGAAAGGCATAAAATTCCATTGGAACAAACCTCTAGGTGTTGAAAAAGCCGTGAGAGGTTTGGCGCGTTCAGATAAAGGAACTTGCCAATATCCTTTAGACAAATCAAGTTTAGTGAAAAAATGAGATTTGGAGAGTCGAGTAAGTAGCTCTTCCAGTAAAGGCATAGGTTCGGCATCGAACTTCGTTACTTGATTCAATTTTCGATAGTCAACGCAAAGACGTATGTTATTGTCTTTTTTACGCACAATAACCATCGGCGAAGAATATGCAGAGGTGGATGGTTCGATTATTTTCAAATCTATCATCTCATCCAACTCTTTCTCGACCTGTGCTTGAAAATGTATAGGTATAGGATAAGGTCTAACCCTAATAGGAGTATGGTCAGTTAGAACAATGTCATGTTGAATGACATTCGTTTGTCCAGGGATGTCAGTGAGTACATCCTGAAATGTTTGCAACATAGTTGAAACTTGTCGCTGTTCTCCTAGAGACAAATCAGGAGAGACAGTAACGTTCTTCCATGATTCACTGGAATGAAGTGGGATCATTGGAAGAGGAAGATTTACATCTGAAAAACTTGTTTCCTCATCCTGTATCACGGACAGTGATGAGTAATGACCATGTTGTACTGGAGAATTGTCCGTTGCTTGGAAAATGGGTTGCAAATAATCCGGACGTTCATGGAATTCAGTAAGCATATTGATGTGGAAGGTTTTATGCTTCCCATCAATATCGACAATATAGTCGACATCGGAAATTTTCGATATTATATCGTACGGACCTTTCCAAGAAATAAGTAATCTGTTTTCCCTACAAGGTAGTAATACAAATGCTTTGTCACCAGGACAAAGTTGTCGTAAGCATCTCTTCTTATTGGCAAATTGCCTTGCCTTCTGTTTCGCAAATTCAGAAGAAGAAGTTGCTAATTTGCATGCTTCGATAATTTTTTGTCTCAACGCGATGACATATTCGTAGGATGACTTTGTGTCATCGTCAATATTGTCAGATGTTATGAGATCGTGAAGCAACGACATAGGGCCACGCGGACGCGCGCCAAAGACGAGTTCAAAGGGAGAAAATCCCGTATGTTCATTGGGTACCTCTCTGTAAGCGAAGAGGGCCGCAGGTAAAACTCTGTCCCAGTCTTGAGGATGATCCTCAGTTATCTTCCCCAGTAAGTTTTTAAGTGTTCTATTAAGGCGTTCGACCATACCATTAGACATTGGATGGTAGATACTACTTAAAGATCTATCTATCTGCAGGGTAGACATTACTTGAGACATGGTATCTGATATTAGTTGGGTGCCATGGTCTGACAATATCTCTCCGGGGAACCCCAGACGAGAAAATATAAGCCAAAGAGCATCTGCAATATCAGCAGTAATAATGCTCTTCAGAGGAATAGCCTCTGGCCAACGTGTGCACATATCAACACACGTCAAGATAAACTGATGTCCTCTGGCAGACTTGATCTTAAATGGACCAATAATGTCTATGGCCATTTTTTTGAAACGGCCGAATAGGAATGTCCGCCGCCTGAATGGGTGCAGCATGCCGTGGACCTTTGGATTTAACTTCCTGACATACTTTACAAGATCGACAATAAATACGTATGTCCTTGTTTACCAATGGCCAAAAGAAAGCCGCAAGGACTCTTGACTTAGTACGGGAAAAACCCATGTGTCCAGCACACTGAGAGTCGTGAGCGTGCTGCAAAATTTTAACTCTCAAATTCTTGGGAACCAGGATTTGAGAATGACTTGACGTAATGGAGTCTTGAACCATACGTACAAGTACGCCATTCTTCTTTGTAATCCACGATTTACGACTTGTGTCCTTATTCGGATCACCTTTAGTTGCAAGAATGAAGAATTTCTTCAGAGTGGGATCATCTTCTTGCTGTTTTATAAACGAGTCACGAGAAATTACCAAGGGATTATCTTGGTTATGCACTTCATTATCTTCAATAGATGAAGTTTGAGGCACATTAAGAGCCTGAGCTCTAGTGACTACAGCGTTAGCAATCTGCATGTTTTGCCTTTCCCACGTGGAAATTTGTTGCGGAGTGCATTCCTTGACTCCATGAATGCGACCGATGATGAGGTCAGCGATCGGATTCGGAAGAAGACATGCGTGTACATCTCCCGTAAAGAAAGGAGTAGCAATCCTAATGATAGCAGTAGAGTATTTCTCTAATGTGCCGCCAAATGTTACACATTTGACTACTTGTCCAGTGGCACGGGAAGGATCTACGAGTGACTGCCTAACACCAATTGTGGTGCATCCAGAATCAAATAGCACAGAGACTGGATTGTTATTCACTAAACCCTTATGTAAGACAAGAGAACCTCTTCCATCATGCGCGACTGATGCCGGAAGAGCAGGAAGAGGATGGCCACAGCTTAAAGTAGACACTGTGGTTGGCTCAAATAACGTTTTGCATTGGGGGCACTGAGATGCTCTCCCAAAATCAAAAGCGGCACATGCCATATTACTAGCATCATTATTATCTTTACTCTGTTTATAGGCTTCATGGGACTCTTGTTGTACAGAGTTTGCCTGAAAATGTGGTTTATGTCTTTTGTTTTGAGATCTACCTCGGTTATTATCACCTCTGTAGTTATTGTTACCTCTATTGTAACCCCTATTTGGGTTTGAGTCATAGTTCCCTTGGTTACCATTATCATATTCATTATAATGAGTATCTCTGTAATTATGATCTTGTTGACTCCAAGACGGATAACCCTGATAGTTTCTATAATTACTTCCTCTACGGAAATTCCTATAATTATGACCACCCCTGTGTCGAGAGCTATCAGGTCGTCTCCAGTTCTTTGAAGAAGAACCCTGAAATGATTGGTTACCTTGGTTTTGATAACTATTATGGTTACCTTTTTTATCAAATCTGTTTTGAGGTCCCTGAAATCTGTGTGAATAATTGGGATTGTATGGTGTTGCTGAAGCAACTGGCATACTCTCCTTAATCTTAGTGTTGCCAAAAGTCACGTCGGGGTGTGCAGTGACATATTGGGAACAATATTCTTCCATTTCTTTTAGAGATTTGGGTTTACGCTCATGTATAAATTCAAGGAAAGGTTTGTTCACACATGACATAATCTTATCTCTGAGCAACAAATCCATAAGTCCTTCATACGTTTTTTCTGTTTTGGAAAGCTCAATCCAACGATCAACTGTGAGACGTGCCTTTGCAGTGAATTCTGAGAATTCTACACCCGTCTCAGGTACCATCGTCTTAAATAAAAGGCGATAGCCTTCCTCACTTAGCTGATATTTTTTTATCAAAGCCGCCCTAATGACATCATAATTATCCTTATCTGCTTCTCCTACAAGGCATAATCTAGTCAAAGATTCACCTTTCAAGTTTTCTGATAATTGATTAGCGTATTGTGATTTATCCACATTATGTGTACGACAAGAACGTTCAAATCTATCCAGCCAGAATGTAATATCGTCACTGGACTGATTGAACGGTGGAACCTTAACCTTGTAAGTAGAAGGTTTACCATTACCACTAGATGCCTGATTAACATTACTCATACTTGTCAATCTCAATTTCTCCAACTCAAATTCATGTTCTCTTATTGCTTTTTTCTCTTCAGCATCTAATCTTTTTTGTTCAGCCTCCCTGTCTAATCTTTTTTGTTCAGCTTCCCTGTCTAATCTTTTTTGTTCAGCTTCACTGTCTAATCTTTTTTGTTCAGCCGCAGCTTCTCTTTCTAATTTTTTTTGTTCAGCTTCCCTGTCTAATCTTTTTTGTTCAGCTTCACTGTCTAATCTTTTTTGTTCCGCAGCAGCTTCTCTTTCTATTTTTTTTTGTTCAGCTTCAAATCTCCTTTCCTCCACCTGCATCTGTAATTTCTTTTGTTCAGCAGCAGCCTCAGCTTCTCTTTCTAATCTTTTCTCTTCCGCCATAGCTTTTCTTTCTTCTGCAGCTAATCTTTTCTCTTCTGCCATAGCTCTTCTCTCTTCTGCAGCTAATGCTTTGTCATATTGAGCAACTGCCCATTGTTCTAATTGTTGACCAGTTTTATCAAGGGCTTTCCCTTGTATAATGAAGTATTCTAATGTAGACATGGTGTCTAACAATAATACTAATCACCTGAAATAATAATAATACCACAAGTTCTCAATGACTTGATTAATCAGTATACTATCCCAATATCTGTGGGTCACAAGCCTTTAATAAGGTCTTGTATAATAGTAATAATAATCAGGTACTGGTTTATACCATAATCCAAGTGCAGTGCACAGGCAATTGTGTCTTATGAAATATACCTATATAAAACATATGTCAACCAACAGAATACATAAAGTACAAATAGGACTGACAATACAAGAACGTTTGCAGAAATCAAAATAAATCAAATAGGGAAATCAATGAAAATAATCACTGAATCTGCAAAGAATAACAACACCAATGACGTCACAATATATGAATACAAATTGTGAATAGAACTGAAAGATAGAAAAGAGTAGACCAACAAATTACAAACAACTCAAAACAAAACTAAAGAACAAAGAAATATTACAAAAATAACAATAATTACAGTCTTCACAGCTAACACAAAAGCAACAGTTGTCGCAGCAAATTTTCAATCAAGAAAATTGCACCTATAGAAAACGCCCACAACGGACCCTCTATGACGTGGGATATTCTGTTGTGAGGACGCCGCCCAACCTTAAACACAACCCGCTGACATAGAAACTAACATACTATACAAACAAATAACATGTAAACATAAATATATATAAATTATGTGTATGATAGTATGTGTTGCAAAATAGGCTCAGTTTTACAGTAATGGCAAAGTTATTTTTATGAACATAAACAAACTGCCACTTTATTCAATTAAACATTCTGGCCTTAAATATTAAAGTTCATATATGGAAAACAAGAAGATCCATCGATGAAAATAGGACTTCTTAGTACACAAATACTGTCTTCCTGTTAACATTGACAAGAATTGATCCAACTGTTCTGTGAAACTCTGTAATGTCTAATGTAAAACTGTCAACAACGCTGGCCTACATACTGCATTCACTTGACAGGTCACGTGACGAAGTGTTGACAAAGAGCAAACCAATACTGCAAGTGTGTCGTATCAGCCACAGGAAACGGTCTGGTATCGGTAATCTGTTGACTTCTGAACTTCTGCGAGGTCAAACCCAGAAAGCTGGTCCACCAGTTGATAAGGTTGATAATGTTGGATTTTTATTCCCGTTAATGATATCCACCAAAAGATAGATATAAGTGGATGGAAGCAGACATCATCATCATCATCAGTTGATAAGATCTCTATGGTGTTGTTTGCTCCACTGTAGTGTATGGAATGTCAACTTGACCTACGCAGTGGTGTGTAGACATGGATTGAGTGTACAATGTGCGAATGATGATAAGGGTTCGTGTTGTTGACAAATGTTCTTTTCTCACACTCATGTATGACTGGAAGTCATCGACACCAACGACTGTGTACCTTTTCTAAAGTTTAATTGGACGTACACACTCGACAGCACAGATAGTGACAAATCACAGGTTGGCATAATACATCATAGTACAGTGGATAAATGGTCTTGCAATGTTATGTTACATGGGCACTCATGTAGATTAATATTATAATGGACTGTCAGTAGCCAAGCCCTCAGCATCGCCCATACATATAAATCATCTGACTTCACTGACTGAGCACGTCAGCTTATAAACAATATTTCAGATGGCTTCTAAACCTAATCTCGTTTAGCGACGATTCTCCCACATAATGTTCAGCACATATTTTTTTCATATAATAATATTGAACCGCTAATAATAGTAGCAGTGATCTCTGGACTAAACAAGCGATAATACGGGCATCCCCTTTCTCTTCTTGAAAGTCGCTACATGTTTTGGTTCCAAGATGGCTTCACTCGTGAACTGTCACTCACGTTTGGATGCAGATAATGAATCTGTCCTAAAGTTAGTCATTCATAAAACATTGCATTGCTCTGTAGATTTGATCATGAACAATTGACTGCATTCTACAGAATATAGTGCTGCTAGGAATCGAAGTCGTTTTCATCGAGTCAAATATATTCTCTTAGACATTCAAATCGTAACTATCGAAAATGGTGGCTTCGATCGAGAGTTCATAAGAGTGTCTTTGATTACCTTGGTAGAGGAAATATGAAACTGCCATTCCTTGGCAATATGAATAAACACTGGGGTAAAGCATACACGATAGGTTTAGACGACTATCACTTTCCCCACAAATACTGAGATCACTTTTTCCCGGCGACAGGCCGACATAGGAAAACACACACAGTCCCTATCAGGACGAAGCCAAATCACACCACACTCTAGCGACACATCCCCGAATAGCCTTTGACCTCTCTAGAGACAACAGAACATATAGTTCGACTTAGATATGTAAAGATATACAGATATAAGACAGACTCGTCCTACTCAGACAAACAATACACATAAATTCAGGCCATAGATATTCTGAAGCAAGAACAATCTATTATTACCCAAACAACGAATAAATCGCAGTAAAATGGATTTATCCGCGGAGTTTGATCGAAGAGATGGCACAACTTTCAAGGGAAGTAACTCAATAATGACTTTCCCTTAAGCACAAAAAAATTACCTATGTAGAGCTGGAGCCAATAGTAATTTGCACAGCGTCGAGCAGTTTGTTGAACTTTGCTTCTCGTAGCCCTCAGGATCTGTAGGGTTCTGGCACTCGGTGAACGTTTGTATTCATTCATAGCACTGCGCTTAGCTTCAATAACAGGTGCCATCACATCTGATGAAGCGTCAAACCAGTCATTTGACTTTGCTGTTTTCTTACCAAAGGTGGCAAGTGCAGTACTTTGAATGGTGTTCCGTAGATGCTCCCAGTTCTCTGTAATAGTATCACCATGCTGAGGGCTACTGAGCACTTTCTCGAAAGTCGCAGTGAATTGAGCGATCATGAAAGGGTCTGACATCTTGCTGGTATCAATGCGTGGTTTCCCTTCATGTCTGACACGATAGAGTTTTCTTGGTTGTGCTCTGATTTTGCAGCAAACCAAGGAGTGATCTGTGTCACAGTCTGCACTATGGTACGAGCGCGTGGAGAGCACAGACCTGAGGAGTGGCCTTCTGACGAGAATCAGGTCAAGTTGGTGCCAGTGCTTGGATCGTGGGTGTCTCCATGACACCTTATGCTGGGGTTTTGTCTGAAAGTAGGTGTTGGTCACGCAGAGATCATGGTGGACGCACAACTCTAAGAGCCGTTGTCCAATTTCATTCATCTTGCCAATACCAAACCTGCCCAGACATGAAGGCCATGAAACATTATCGGCACCCACTCTAGCGTTAAAGTCACCAAGGAGAACAAGCTGTTCTTGCCTAGGTATGCTTTTGATTACTGCTGCTAGATTCTCGTAGAACTCATCTTTAGCTTCTGAGGCAGAGTACAGAGTAGGAGCATACACACTGACAAGGGTGATGGGACCTGTGTTAGTTTGCAGGCAGAGCGCTAACAGGCGTTCTGATCCATTCTCGCCTGGTTCAACCATGTTAGTTAGCGATTTTTTGAAAACCTACTCCGTGTTCTCTAGCTTTATTAAGATCTTTCCCTTGCCAATAAAATGTGTAGTCCTTCTCGCTCACCATTCCAGAGCCCGCCAGGCGCGTTTCCTGAAGTGCAGCTATATCCACCTGAAGTCGTTTAAGCTCATCATTAATTATGGCTGTCTTCCTTACATCGTTTACATCCTGTAGGTTTTCGGATAGTCCAGTCAACATAGTCCGGACGTTCCAGCATCCCAATCTGAGAGTTTGCTTATTTCTATTTTTTTCGATAATTGCTTGGTGCAACATTTTCTGTCCACAGTTCGGGTTTGACCCTAATCCCCATGCACCCAATGGGGAAAGCAGACAGTGGCGGGACAACACCTTATTGACTGGGGGCTGCCCAGCTTGAAGCGGGCGGTAGCTGTCCAGTGAGATCCTAGAACCTCTCCCACTGTCGGAAGTAGCCCCTGGCGCCATGCCCTACGCCAATTGGGCAAAATGCTTATAACCGGTAACTGCTACTTCCCGTGTTTTGCCGACACCTATAGGGTGAAGCTGGAGTGTCCTCTCCAGGGCGCGAGCTTGGGCACAGTTATATGGAGATCAAGCTGTTGCCCATGCAGCATGTTCCCCCTCTCCACACAGCCGGTAGATCCAAAGGAACGGCAGTAGCCGATACAGTTTGGTACCAGCCATGTCGCAGGAGTTGCCAGAATAATGTCGAATCAACATTATTTGTATACATAGGTACATACTCGAGCACATAATGAATAAGTTAAGACAACTCCGTGAATATACACGTTTTTACACTAGGGTAGAAGGGCCATGAAAATTAATGTGTCTTTCTCAGAAATACCGTTTCTTTCGTTATACTAATATTTTAGTTCATTCGCGTTGATCACCCCACCCTCCTCCAAAATAAAATGTGCCACCTAGGCCATCACCAAGTTTGGCTAAAGGTATAAGCATGACCTGCATCGCAACATTGTAAAACAAGTTAGATGCCTATTTATAAAGACATTTTTTTTAGATTGTCTGTAAGCGTACTAAAAAGTCAATAATAATATTTTGCACACTGAGGTTAATTATGAGTAATAAGAAAATTATTTTTTATGGTAAATTCTATTTACAGAACCACAAATTCTGAAAAGCAAACATGTCGAATAATTTAAAACGCCATTACTACGTTTCGCGGAACGTCTGTCAAGATAATGTGTTGTACAAAGCATGAAGACCACATAGACACAAAAGAGAAGAAAGCAAATGTGCTCTATATATTTGATGTTCAATATTGATGTTTCTTTAATTTATCGTATAAAACCGTTCACAAGTATTCTATACTGCGTTTGTAAAATACTGCTTTTCTGCTTGTTAGTGCCTTTTAAAACACTTATAAACTTAAAAAAAGATGTTTTTATTCATTTTTTTTCTTGTTGAAGTTTTTTTTAACATGTTGTCATAAATTGTTTCCAATTTACAAGTAAAGTTTTTTACAATAGTAACTACTCTACAAGTAAAGTTTTTACAATAGTAACTACTCTACAAGTAAAGTTTTTACAATAGTAACTACTCTACAAGTAAAGTTTTTTACAATAGTAACTACTCTACAAGTAAAGTTTTTACAATAGTAACTACTCTACAAGTAAAGTTTTTACAATAGTAACTATTCTACAAGTAAAGTTTTTTACAATAGTAACTACTCTACAAGTAAAGTTTTTACAGTAGTAACTACTCTACAAGTAACGTTTTTACAATAGTAACTACTCTACAAGTAAAGTTTTTACAATAGTAACTACTCTACAAGTAAAGTTTTTACAATAGTAACTACTCTTCAAGTAAAGAAACGCTTAAAAAAGATGAACAACATTTACTTTAAAATATATTTTATTAAAGTTTTACACCGATGTTAACAACGACTTTGTCTATTCATTCATTCATAACCCTCCACTCCCAAAGGAGCATAGGCCTTCAACAAACACATGCCAAGTCCTCCTGTCACGTGCCATCTTCTCAAGTTCTTTCCACGTTCTCCTCATCATTTTCACCTCTGTTTCCAGCTCCCTTCTCCGTGTGCTTCTTGGTCTACCTCTGCTTCTCTTGCCCTGGGGGTTCAAGAACAAGGACTGCCTTGTAATGCTATCAACAGGTTTCCTCAGCGTGTGTCCTATCCATCTCCAGCGTCTTCTTCTCATCTCTTGTTCCACCAGTGCTTGTCTGGTTCTTGTCATCTCTTGTTCCACTGGCACTTGTCTGGTTCTTTTCATCTCTTGTTCTACTGGCACTTGTCTGGTTCTTGTCATCTCTTGTTCCACTGGCACTTGTCTAGTTCTTGTCATCTCTTGTTCCACTGGCACTTGTCTAGTTCTTGTCATCTCTTGTTCCACTGGCACATGTCTAGTTCTTGTCATCAGTTCCACGTTGGTAACCTTATCATACCATTTTAATCCCTCTATTCTACGCAAGCACCCATTTATGAAAGTCTGTTGCTTTTTGGTTGTTGTCTTTGTTGTTCTCCATGTCTCAGAGCCATACAATAGGACTCACTTCACATTTGAGGTGAAGATTCTTATTTTCGTGTTGGATCCGATTTCTCTTGATCTCCATATATTTCCGTTCATAATCTGATTTAAAATTAAAAAAAAAAAAAAAATCTGAGGGTTGGTGGTTCTCGACCTCATTGGGGAAGATCAAATACATTATTCACACAATATACTAATAAACCTGCTTATAAGACTAAAGCGTTTAAACCAATTTTAAAAATCTGTATTTTAAAATAAGAGTTAGAAGTTGGATAATGAAGTCACCCTGCTATTCGATTTCTACGAACCATTAAAATTAGTTTTACATCGACAACCAAGCCAACATAACTGTATCTACACATGTAAATAAATAATCGTTGGAGCATGAATAAACGCTAACAAAATAAAAACTTTCATACCTGCTTATCACTCCTTCTTTCTCTTCATGTTTCGTGGTCGTCCACATAAGACATCATGTATTGAGAGGGATATTTAAAATTGTGTGACGATAGGGGGAGAGGGAAGGTGCGGGGGGTTTGGAAAAACATGACGTCACACTTCCTTGTGCACGACATATATTAATATTTTAATCTCAGGTGAAATATCGGATAATTGTTATAACCCGTAACTGGTTTAAATTGCTTTTAACTATTGTGACGTACATTTTATATGCTGTTACTTATGTTCTTATATCTAGCTATTAAATAGCTTCGTCCACAAGTTTTTATTACCGTCCGTCGCATTGCGGCAGAGACGACGTCACTAATCAGTATGCAAGAGAGGTCAAAAGGTGGGCGAATGATAGCGAAGGGTTCAGGGGGCATTAGTGGATGTGTTGTTGAACAGGGAGGATGCATGTGTGAATTGCTCCGAGATATTTCAGATGTCGGTGTGTTTGATAGATATGTTCTGAAGTAAGTCTGTTCATCCTGGAATGACAGAGTGCCTGATTCATTCACAGGATAGGTAGAGGAGTGAATAGAAATGATATAGTGATGTTTAAAGACGGAAGACGGGCGATGTTCCTGTTCTTATATATTCGTATGTTCATAGATACAGCTGATTACAGGACTGGATCTCGACATTTACGGACAGACTGTTATATGCCAGTATCTGCATTTTCCCTATGCCAGGGGAGTTAGCGATGTGTAGTGAAAAAGGTCTTACAAGTAATACTTCATTGGAGCATACGTTTTATCCATAATAAACATGTTCGTGTTGTGAATAAGCTGGACGTTTCTTCAATTCTTGTGCGGATGTTTATGTAGCAAGTAATTAAGAACTCTTGTATGATCACTTGGCTACTGCAAATATGTTTTACTCTGCCATGAATTAAATCATTAAACCTAAGAGCAAGTTGGAGAACGCCACAGCTTTTTGGGGGCCAAGTACCGTGGATTTTGAACTCGTAAAGTACATTATTTTAAAACCAGGCCTACAAGCAAATTTTTACCGTAAGTTCGTCCCACTTACGGACAAGGTGAAGGTCACATCTGCTCAGAGCGGTGTTGGAATGGAGGAGAGGAAATTTGTGAAGTAACTTTCGAAATATATTATGAATTAACTGTTCATTATTTTCAAGGTGTCGGCAGTGGAAAAATTAAGAAGGCCAGCATTATCGAAGAATTTTATTCATTGGAGGAAAATATCAATTTACCAGCAGTCACTATTTTAAGTGATCGACTTCTGCGAGTCTACAATAAAATTCAAAATGGAGTCCTGTCAGACCGGAGTTTAGGGAAGGACTAGTGACGAATCGTTTTACATTGTTGTGGAGTGCTTCAGAGCGGCACATCCATTTTGGTAGCACCATATCTCAGGCCAGGAAGGAGACTGTTTTATTTTCATACAAGATAAGTGCGATTTTTTACATCTTTCGGTCTGTGTTCATGAATATTTTGGTTGGATCTCCATCAGCTCTGATGTTTGTTTTCCTTTTTTAATGTATTAATATATGGAATTCTTGTATAAGCGGGCAAGGTTGGCTCGGCTGTCTTGTTGTGTGATACATCTCGCCGTAAAGCGGGCACACACAAATTGTCTATAGGTACTGTGTGGTGATCATAATCTGTCAGATCATTACAATTATTATTAATTTTTTTTCTTCTTTATTATTTTTGGACTTGTTTTAATGTTGGTCTTTGTCATATTCTGTTGATTATTGTAATTTTTCGTCTGTAGTGGTCGTGCTCTGTTTATCGAATCTGACCATCAATTCAGTTGATTCATGTATTAAATGGTGGATCTTCTACTGATTACATTTTTTTTTCATTACCTGTTAAAACTTTTATACCTTATCTTTCTTTATACCTTAGTATTGCCCTTGTTATGCTTGATCTGTTGTCTATTTATATATATATATATATATATATATATATATATATATATATATATATATGTATATATATATATATATATATATATATATATATATGTATATACATATATATATATATCTTAAATTGTATTGTCTTGGTTGCTCCTTTGGAAATATATTACTGTATCCTTTGGAAATAGTGCAAAATTGTTCAGTTCTGATATTGAGTATAAGGCAATTTGTTGAAAAGTCATATAATTTTATTTAAGAGTTGTTATTTGTGTACCTGATTGATTATATCAGGGTATCTCAACATGTCTCGCCTAGAACATTTTTTCACCGTGGGTGAAAGACTTGGGATTCAAGCGAAGGCCTTGAAAGAGTTTGCGTTAGAGCAGGTGGCTAAGGAAGAGAAAAAATTAGAACAAGAATTAGCTGAGATGAGAAGGCGAGAAGACAGAGAAGCAGCTGAGAAAAAATTAGAGCAAGGATTAGCGGAGAAGAGGAGGCAAGATGAAAAAGAACAAAAGCTAGCACAGTTTGAGCATGAGCAAAAAATGGCTGAAATTCAGCTTCAAAAGCTTAAACTTGAGAATGAGAACAAACCGGTGGAGAGCACTAATCAGGGCACAACAAAAAGGGATCATGGGTGTCCTTTTAAGGTTCATTTACCTAAATTTCATCCATCCGATGACATATCGTGCTACTTGAATAGGTTTCAGACAATTTGTCAGGAACATAAACTGGACAAATCTGAATGGCCTAGTAAATTAATGTCATTATTTTCAGGTGAAGCTCTTACAGCTATCTGCACTTTGGATGATGCCTCTAGAAGTGACTATGATTCTATAAAGGCATTGTTATTGAAAAAATTCCAGCTGGATACTCACGGTTATAGATTAAAATTCAAAACTTTATTGCCTGACTCGGCCAAGGACTTCGCAGAATACATTGCATCTATCAAGCTTACTTTTCAGAGATGGATTGAACTGTCACGAATCGATCATACTTTTGAGTCGCTTATGGATCTCATGCTAAGAGATAAGGTTCTCTCTTCAGTCAGTCCAGAATTTTTGACCTATCTCCAAGAGAGGGATCCGCAAACCATTGCTGAAATGGAAATTTTGGGGCGACGTTTCATGACCGCACATCCTGGGAGGAATATAAGCAACTCAAACATCAAGGAGGCATTACCAGTTGCCTCAGCAAAGGCTATATATACAAGAAATCAAAAACAGGGACCACCTGATAATGCTTCAGGCTGGGGACAAAATTTTAGCCGGAATGCCGGAACCTTCAGGGTCGGTATAACTTTGCATACAGACCATTTCGACCATATAGCCAGGAAAATATGCCTCAACAACAATTTAATGGACCAAACAGAGGCTGGACCAGAACTCAGAATTCCTATTCTAACAGAGGAAGATCAAATTATAATAATGATTGTAATTACCAGAACAACTGGAATAATCAGCACTACAGAGGCTCTCGACCCCCACATAGGGCTAATGCTGCTGTTGAACAAAACAACCAGTCAGTTGCTCGGAATCAAGGGTATGAGACCACGTCGCATGCCAATGCATGCAGTGTTGATCTTTCTAATAAAGCAAATTGCTCTGCTTGCAACACTCTTTTTCAAACAGATGAAGTACCCAGATTAATTTGTGGTCACCCTCTACCAGTACTTGCTTCTCATGATGGAAAAGGTTCACTTAAATTTTGCAGGGGATTTGTTAATCATAGACTTGTTTCCGTCCTCAGGGATACGGGATGCACTACCGTAGGGGTGCGACAATCCCTGGTTGATAACTCATGTTACACAGGTAAACAGGTGAAATGTGTTACCTTCGGGGGCACAGTTGAATATTATCAAACTGCCTTTGTTTACATAAACACACCTTACTTCACAGGGAATGTTCTTGCTTGTATGTTGGAAAATCCAGTCAGCGAGTTGATTCTGGGGAACCTCCCTGGGCTGAAGGAGTGCTCAGATGATGATATTAAAAGTTGGGAAAACCAGCATTTAGTGACTGCTAATGCAGTTACTACACGGGCACAGGCTCAGGCAGAGGCCAATGATAGTACGGTATCAGAGAATGAGGATGATGACAATTTACAAGTTTCACTTGTCAGTAAAGAGTCATTCATTACTATGCAACATAATGATGACTCATTGAAAAAAATTTTCAAGGTTGCTAGAAAAGATGATGTTGTGTACAACGAGAGGGCGATTCACTGATACACCATCAAAAATGGTATTCTAATTAGAAATTTTAATGATGCAAATTCTGAGAAAAAACAGATCATGGTGCCAACTAATTTTAGACCTTTTATTTTGCAACATGCCCATGATGTCAACTGTGCAGGCCATTTGGGGATAGCTCGTACTAAACAAAGAGTGCTGTCCAATTTTTTTCTGGCCTGGGGTCACCAAAGATGTGAAAACTTTTTGTAGAACTTGCAAGACATGCCAAAGCGTGGCTGCGAAAGGTGCATATCACAAAGCACCTATACAGGCCTTTGATATCTCTAACAGACCATTCGCTAAGATGGCAATTGACATCATAGGACCATTACCAGTAGTATCAGCAAGAGGCCACAGATTCATTCTTACGTGCATTGACATGTGCACACGGTGGCCTGAAGCGATACCACTTAAGAACATCACAACTAGAGATGTTGCTGATGCACTCATGATCATTTTCAGTAGATTGGGGTTTCCGGAGGAAATACTATCAGACAGAGGTAGACAATTTACATCAGAAGTTATGGCACAAGTTATGAAGGATTTTCAAATTGAGAGGTCTCTAAGCAGTGCCTATCACCCAGAAGGTAACGGCACAGTAGAACGATTCAATAAGACACTCAAACAGATGTTGGGTAAGGGTACCTCACAATGTCCACAGGACTGGGACAGAATTTTACCAGCTGTTTTGTTCGCCTATCGGGAAATCCCAAACGAACAAACTGGGTTTTCGCCATTTGAATTAATTTTTGGGGCAAAGCCTAGAGGTCCCATGTCGATCTTAAAACAGCTTCTCGTGGGCTCCGAGTTGTCAGAGGAGGTTCAATCCTTTTATGAATATGTTGTAAATCTACGAGAAAAGATTGTGGAAGCATGCCGGATAGCAGTGGATGCTTCAGAGAGAGCAAAAGAAAAAACCAGACTATTCACTAATGAGAAGAGAAAATTACGCTTATTGTAGCCTGGGGATGAAGCATATGTGCTTCTCCCTACAAAAGAGAATAAACTATTAATTGCATGGAGAGGACCGTATAAAGTGGTTTCACAGTTAACTGATGTTGATTATATTGTGGATATAAAGGGTCAACATAGAACATTTCACATCAACATGCTCCAAAAATTCCATTCTCGACCTGGTAATCTTCAACCAATTTTCGAGGCCATTGATGCGTCTGACTCAAACTATTCCTCACTTGCTGTAATTCATGATGAGGAGTCTTCATTCGAAGATGTCTCTCTGCCATTATCTTTTGTTCCGCTTCAAGCATCAGAGTCTTGGAGGGACGTTTCTATATCTCCAGATCTATCAGTCGACCAACTCACTCAAATTTATACTCTGTTACAATCCTATCAGGATGTGTTGACTGATATCCCAGGTAGTACTGATGTCATCGCTCATGACATTCTACTTCAAGATCAAACACCTATCCGGATAAAGCCATATCCCATACCAATTCATTTTCAGGCTCAAGTGGATAAGGAAATTGATAACATGCTTAAAATGGGTATTATAGAACCATCTCAATCACCTTACTCATTTCCTCTAGTGATTGTTAGGAAAAAAGATAAGTCCATTAGAATCTGTATAGACTTCCGTCGTCTTAACGGTATAACTTCTACTGATGCAGAACCTATGCCTGTTCTTGATTCCTTACTGAAAAAGATGTCTGATGCCACATATTTCAGTAAACTTGATCTTTCAAAAGGCTACTGGCAGATTCCCTTAACAGATAGATCTAAGCCTTACACTGCCTTTGCCACTCCTAATGGATTATATCAGTGGACTCATATGTGTTTTGGGCTAGTGAACGCACCGGCAACGTTTGTCCGGATGACGAGATTCCTATTTGCTGGTCGGCCTGATATCATAACATATATCGACGATATCTGTCTCTTCCACAATTCTTGGCAGGACCATATCTTAGGTCTTCAGTCTTTATTGGACATTCTACGCAGTCACCACCTCACTGCTAGACCTTCAAAAGTCCAGATCGGCTATAAAGAAATTTCTTTTCTGGGACATAGAATTTCTCAAGGATTCTTGAAAACAGATGATGACACTGTCTCAAAAATTCTTAATCTTGAGGTTCCTAAAACAAAAAAAACAAGTCATGAGTTTGTTAGGTCTAATCAACTTTTACAGGAAATTCATTCCTCGTTTCTCGGAAATAACTTCCATTTTGTCATCTTTGCTGAAAAAGGGATGTCCTAACAAAATTGTCTGGACCCAGCCATGCCAAGATGTATTAAACCGTATTAAATTTTCATTTTCAAAGGCACCAATATTGAAACTGCCTAATCCATTTATCTCCTTTACTCTCAGGTGTGATGCATCTCAATATGCGATAGGAGCGTCTTTGATGCAACTCCACAACAATGTTTTGCATCCTGTGTTGTATGTGAGCCGCAAGTTATCTTCAACAGAATCGAAATACCCCATTCTGGAAAGAGAGCTCCTAGCAATATCATGGAGTATTTCCAAACTACAAAAATACTTGATTGGGGCTCCATTTGTCATCGAAACAGACCAGAGGGCTCTAGCATATCTACAAAATGCTAATTTTTCAAATCAAAGAACAGCTAGATATGCCCTAAGTCTACAGCCATACTCTTACACCATCCGGGCGATCAAGGGCTCTGAGAACAATCTTGCAGATGTCCTGTCACGCTGTATAACCATCTAGTCTAGTACTGGGTTGATACATCACGGAATTACCCCAGATGGAGAAAATCTGAGAATCTGTCATATTCAAGTTAGTTGTCTTCGACAATCTACAGGTACACTTATATTTGCCACATTTGACTATCTTTATGTTCATTCCATGAGACTGTTATTCGCATAGTTCAAGGACTTTGTTTACAGCAACTAGTATGCATGGATACTTGCATTATGTGTTGGTAGGAAACTTTATCGGTGATGGAAATTCAGGGAAAACTACCTAGTGTATAACTTTTTCTCCAAGAGACATTAACCATACTCAGGATTCAGGTACTTCTCAGTACACATTGTGAACGAAAGAAACTCTCCAGAGATAATTTATTACCTTTTGTTTGATAAACCATGGACAGGAATCGGTCACTTGAATTAGCTTCATGAACTTGTGAACACTCACAATTTTTGTGCTCAACAAACTTAATAGGGATATTTACCTAATATTCTTCTTTTTTGGACACATTAATTTTTATTACTACCTTTGTGCTTAGACTTTGATTAATGGACACACATTGTTTAATTAGGAGTATCTATATGCACTGTCCCTGTCTTCTGCTTTACTAAACTTCTTGCATCTACTGAAGTCTTATACCAACTGAGCATGTCTTGTTTGCATTGACATTAACTACTTTTACCAAACTACACAGGGTCGTGGGGACTTATTATGCTTGTCTTAATCATCATGGTATATCATCCATTGAGATTGTGAATAAAGACTCATGTGAGAGAAGAAAACAAAACATAATATGAATGAAAAAATTAAGTAGAAAAACAGAAAACAGTATTCTCTTATCATGAAGGTATTACATCATGTACTTCATTGCATGTGTCTTACAACTTTCATATATATTATAATTACTTAATGGTCATCTATAGCATAATTACTTTGCAATTGGATTAAGTGACAATATTCACTCAGTCTATGACCTGACAGGACTTAGACCAAAAGTATGTGACATTAGAGTGAAAATGATTGACAGGTATGGATGAGTTCATATAACACATAGTCTTAGTTACTGGAAGGCAGGTCATCTACTTCTTATGTGTCATATTGTCTCGACTTGAGTAAGACTTAGGCTTTGATATTTTCATATCAATGTCCTCACGTTGTGTTAAATTTGGCTTTCTCATGACAGACACAGGGGTTGGAGTACTTCCTGGTCTCCGCTCGTATTATATTTGAACTCTCTACTTGGCACTGGAACCTCATGTTATATTTTGTTTACCTACCTCTGAGGGGGGAAGATGTGACGTACATTTTATATGCTGTTACTTATGTTCTTATATCTAGCTATTAAATAGCTTCGTCCACAAGTTTTTATTACCGTCCGTCGCATTGCGGCAGAGACGACGTCACTAATCAGTATGCAAGAGAGGTCAAAAGGTGGGCGAATGATAGCGAAGGGTTCAGGGGGCATTAGTGGATGTGTTGTTGAACAGGGAGGATGCATGTGTGAATTGCTCCGAGATATTTCAGATGTCGGTGTGTTTGATAGATATGTTCTGAAGTGAGTCTGTTCATCCTGGAATGACAGAGTGCCTGATTCATTCACAGGATAGGTAGAGGAGTGAATAGAAATGATATAGTGATGTTTAAAGACGGAAGACGGGCGATGTTCCTGTTCTTATATATTCGTATGTTCATAGATACAGCTGATTACAGGACTGGATCTCGACATTTACGGACAGACTGTTATATGCCAGTATCTGCATTTTCCCTATGCCAGGGGAGTTAGCGATGTGTAGTGAAAAAGGTCTTACAAGTAATACTTCATTGGAGCATACGTTTTATCCATAATAAACATGTTCGTGTTGTGAATAAGCTGGACGTTTCTTCAATTCTTGTGCAGATGTTTATGTAGCAAGTAATTAAGAACTCTTGTATGATCACTTGGCTACTGCAAATATGTTTTACTCTGCCATGAATTCACCAATACTTCAACGTTAATTATGCTCAGGTAATTCTTTAACATATAAAATAGACAATAAATGTGAAGTCAGTACTATTGTATGGCTCTGAGACATGGAGTTCAACAAAAACAACAACCAAAAAGCTAGACTTTTATAAACTGGTGCTTGTGTAAAACAGAAGGACTGAAATGGTATGACAAAGTCACAAATGTGGAATTGATGACAAGAGCCAGACAGGTGCCAGTGGAACAAGAGTTGAGAAGAAGACGATGGCGATGGATAGGACACACATTGAGGAAACCTGTTGATAGCATTACAAGACAGTCCTTGTTCTGGAATCCACAGGGAAAGAGAGGCTGAGGTAGACCAAAAAACACATGGAGAAGAGAACTTGATACAGAGGGGAAAATGATGAGGAAAACATGGAAAGAAGTTGAGCGGATGGCACAGAACAGGAGACTTGGCATGTGTTTGTTGAAGGCATATGCTCCTCGGGGAGCTAAAGGGTATTGATTGATTGATTGAATAGATGTATAAGAAAATATCGTATATGCAAAACAACTGAAAGTAGATGAAGAATATTTTCAAGTGTTACGAACTTACGGGCAACAAAGATGATTCTTGTATGTAATGAAAAGTGGAGATATGAAGAACTCTGTCTATAATCAATAGGGTGTACCGAGCGGTTCTTATGAGAATAATGTACGATACCATGGCGCACCATACGGCTTATGGGATCGAAAGAGTTTTAACTCCAACACAAAAATCAGAATCAATTCTCAAGTCAAGTCAGTCCTATTGTATAACTCTGAGCTCGGAGGTCCAGCGCTTTGGAGCAATGAATGTTTTTAAATTGCACCGCTCCAGCTCCGCTCCTGCATTTTTAGTGACTGGTCCAGCTCCGCTCCGGCTTCGCTCCGAGCTCCGACTCATTTTTTTTCTTTGTCTATTAAACTAAAATCTCCCGTGTAGTCTCCCCAGCTCGTGTAGTCTCCCCAGCTCTGTAGTCTCCCCAGCTCGTGTAGTCTCCCCAGCTCGTGTAGTGTCTCCCCAGCTCGTGTAGTGTCTCCCCAGCTCGTGTAGTGTCTCTCCAGCTCGTGTAGTCGCTCCAGCTCGTGTAGTCTCCCCAGCTCGTGTAGTCTCCCCAGCTCTGTGAGAAAACAAAGACATGAAAGGCCTCTTGCGCCTTTTGGCACTGTCGTAAAAGCTGACTGAACGAACGAACGAACGAACTTTATTTTCGAAGGGTTGAGAATTGGGCGCGCAGGCCCGTCTAACATTCTGCCCTTTCACTCTCATTAATCTTGCATACTATATCCTTTTATTCCCACGTATTACTTTAAGCATTAATTTAAAGGCATGCAACATTATAAAGTTAACATAACAGCATTCATTTACAGTTTACAATCATAATAAAAAATGAGTAGCCTAGGTTTTTTTTTAAAAATAAACAAGATAGTGACTGAAGAAAAATAATAATAATAAAAATAAAATAATATAAACAAAACATCAAATAAATAAGTTATGTATACCGACACTCACTTATGCGGTCAAAACGTCTAATCTGTAGTATTTTTGAATGTGTCATCAATCCTCAATACAAAAATTACAAAAACACATTCTCGCTTACATCCATACATTCTTGGCGGAAATTGAAATAATAATAATAACACTTTCTTGCGCACTTCTGTAGCAGAAAAAGTCTTTCAGCAGTAAAAAAAAAAAATTATATCTGCATGTATATCACCCATTTAAGCAAACGGAAACATTCACATCTCTAAAGTACAGTGGTATGCGGGTACATTCTCACATACATTACATTATATAATAGTATTACATGGATATAAAACAAATTATTCCCATTAAAAACGAGCAGAAGAGGAAAAGAAATGTTGACCTATGGATGAGATGTTGACAGGCAAATTATGTTTTTATGGGGGTAGTGATGCGTGATGCCATATGATGATGGATGGCATCCGCATGTCTGGTTTTGTGTAGTGTGTAGATGTGTTCAGTCAAAACAATGTTCATGCAACAATAACAGGGCAATCCACATAGGACGTCAGTAAACTCACGACGTATAAAGTCAATGAGTCTTGAAACAGCCGTTGACGTTTTTCTTCATTATTTATTGTGGACGCCACAGTGACAAAATGGTTACGCAAATGTGTAGGCACATCAAACAGTCATTATCACAGCAACATTCAATACAGCAATAAACGGTAGACAGCATTACAATGATGAGTCAGATGCATGTTATATTTCATAGTGCTGTAAATGTAGTCAGGTGGAAAACTCCATCCTTTTCTATAACAGCCAGGAGATAACCAGATGTATGAGATCAGTTCACTCTCCTTAGTTTGACTTCAGCAAGACAGACACGTCTGCCGAAGTATAAATAATGTCCTCAAAAATATCCTCTAGATAATAAAGGTTTTCTAAACCTAGTTCATTTAACAAAGTAGCAAGTAATGGTCCTTGGTACCTGCATCAACCGATGCAGTACAATGCAGCGACATGTGAGCTGGGAAAAAACATCTCGTGACGACGACTTTCGCAGACAGGCTATGAATCGAAATCGCTCACGACCCAAAATCAATAGAGTTAATGAAAATGTTAATTTACCTTGCTTTCATGAAATACACAGAAATATCACGCCTCCCGACATGTGGGAAAACACTAGAGGTATTATCCCGAATAAACGAAATATCCATAAGAGGACTACACATCCCTGACAGAACAAAAATAGCGGAGATCCCCTCTTCAACGAGGCATCTCTTTCGCCATTCCAAATCGCTCACTCCCACTAGTGGTGGGCGGAAACCGATCGACCAAACAACAAGACAAGTCATGCGCAGTCCAGCGCAAAAATGACCACAGCTCAAAAGTTAACTGCATTCGATACTAACGCGAGAAGACAAATGCTTACCGAGAAAAGTGACTATAGATTTCAAGCAGTTGTTGCCCTTGCGTTATAAAACAGATATTGAAATAAAACGATGTTGCGAGAATTTATCACGCAACATATCACCACCTCCTCCCGAAAAAAAAAAATGTGGAACATATTTTTTTTTTCAATATCAAAGAGCAAGCGATAAGCGGCTCAAAACGCACGAATTATGCGCTGATAATTAATTAAATTGCCAAACAATAGGCTAATTATAGAGTGTCTGGTGAGGATATACCTCAACAGAAAAATAAATATGTCTCAAAAAATATTCACATCGGGGAGGTGTCACCAACACACATCACGTTAGCATGTAAACACAATATACGTATGCAAGTTACTATAATCATCATTAAACAGCATACTCTAATATTGTCTTTAAAAATGGATGTACAAATCTGATAGGAAAATTTAAATAGTACATTCTTTGACATGTAATGACATAAGTACATAGCAAAGTTAAACTACATGACGATCCAGGACATATGCTCTGGTATTCCGAGGGTAAGTACACAATCTAGAACTCGTAAGGTAAGTCCTCAGCTCAACAATGACATTCTGAGAAAGTACAAGCAATATAATGCTAATTAATAACTAATATGCTTCATAAGGTACAATACATTATTAATAATTGTGGCTGTTTAGTAAACTAACGGCCCTTATATTAACTACTCAGTCCTCCTCTATCATTTTAAAAAACGAACAGAAGAAGATGACAACAAAGCACGATAGTGTGTACATATAAAGTAAGTACAGATGTGCTAATCTATTGTAGAAATATAGGTGTGTTATGACTCTGTAATATATAGAAATATAGGACAGAAGTATTAGTTGGAGTCATGTGGGCATCTAGACAAAATGTCAGCCATCACATTATCCGCACCACGGATAGCTCGTACCGTGAAGTGAAAAGGTTGAAGAGCTATAGCATATCG
Organism: Oreohelix idahoensis; assembly: GCA_024509875.1. NCBI lineage: Eukaryota > Metazoa > Mollusca > Gastropoda > Stylommatophora > Oreohelicidae > Oreohelix > Oreohelix idahoensis. Next base: position 230,035 of record JAMPIV010000091.1, read on the forward strand.
AGTGGATCTCGAACTCTTCAAATTCTTAGTCTGAATAGCTGTAAGAGCTTTCTGATCAGTCTCTAGAATGAAATGTGCGCCCAGGAGGAATCTTTGTAGCTTTAGAATTGACCAAACCATCGCTAACAACTCACGGTCTAAAACCGAGTAGTTCCTCTCTGCCGCATTTAGTTTTCTAGAAATGTACATAACAGGATGCAGAGTATTTGCATATTCTTGCATCAGTGCTGCTCCAATCCCAGTGGATGAAGCATCACTCCGAAGAACAAAAGTCCTATCAAGAGTAGGTAATCTTAAGATGGGAGGAGAAGAAAATATATTCTTGATTTGGTCTAGTGAAGATTGGCATTCTTCAGACCAACGGACCAGATTAGGCGAACCTTTCTTCAACAATGTTGAGAGAGGTGCCATGATCGAAGATAAATTTGGAATAAATCTCCCATAAAATTGAATTAAACCTAAGAGACTCCTAACTTGTTTCTTCGTTTTAGGAACAGAGATGTTCAGTATTTTGGAAGTATTGTGGTCTTCTGTCTTCAAGAGACCATGACCAACACGATGACCCAGGAAAGAGATTTCACCAAAACCAACAAAAGCTTTAGAAGGTTTTGCTGTCAAATTATTCTCACGTAGAGTGGACAGTAAGTCATATAACCCTAAATAGTGATCTTCCCAGGTATCACTGAAGAGACAGATGTCATCTAAGTATGCGATGACATCCGAACGATGTGACAGAATTCGACGCATCATGCGAACGAAAGTGGCAGGGGCGTTCATGAGACCAAAAGGCATAACATTCCATTGAAATAGACCCCTAGGTGTAGAAAAAGCAGTAAGAGGTTTGGCATGCTCTGCTAAAGGCACTTGCCAATAACCTTTAGACAAGTCAAGTTTAGTGAAGAATCTAGAATTAGAAAGTCTAATCAGTAGATCTTCTAACAAAGGCATCGGTTCAGCGTCGAACTTTGTGACCTGATTCAATTTGCGATAATCAACGCAAATTCGTATGTTCTTATCCTTCTTCCGGACAATAACCATGGAAGAAGAATATGGTGAAGTCGATGGTTCAATTATATTTAATTGAATCATTTCATCCAATTCCTTTTCCACTTGCGACTGAAAGTGTATAGGAATAGGATACGGCCTAACCCTAATTGGATTATTGTCGGTAAGAATTATGTCATGTTCTATGACATCTGTGTGTCCAGGAATGTCAGTGAGAACATCCTGAAATGTTTGTAACATCGACGAGACTTGTCGATGTTCGTCACCAGAAAGATTAGGAGAAACAGAAACGTTTTTTCCAAGATTCCGTAGAATGTAATGGAACCACTGGAAGGGGAAGGTTGACATCAGAGAAGGTAGCTTCCTCATCCTGAATGACAGACAGGGATGAATAATGACCGTGAGGTGCAGGAGCATCATCCGTTGCCTGGAAAATAGGCAGCAAATAGTCCGGACGTTCGTGAAATTCCGAAAGCATGTTTATGTGGAAAGTTTTATGCTTTCCATCAATATCGACCACATAGTCAACATCGGAAATCCGAGAGACTATTGCATACGGACCTTTCCATGCAATAAGAAGTCTATTTTCCCTACTGGGGAGTAGGACGAATGCTTTGTCACCTGGACAAAGTTGTCGTAGACATCTATTCTTGTTAGCAAACTGCCTTGCCTTCTCTTTAGCAATTTCTGATGAAGCAGTTGCTAGCTTACATGCCTCAATGATCTTTTGTCTAAGAGCAATGACATACTCATATGAGGATTGAGTTTCATCGCTAATATCATCGGCAGTGATGAGATCGTGTAATAAAGACATAGGGCCGCGTGGACGCGCGCCAAAGACAAGTTCGAAGGGAGAAAATCCTGTGTGTTCATTAGGGACTTCTCTATAGGCAAAGAGAGCCGCGGGTAAAACCCTGTCCCAATCTTGAGGATGATCTTCAGTTATCTTACCAAGCAAAGTCTTGAGCGTTCTATTCAGACGCTCAACTAACCCATTAGACATAGGATGGTAGATACTACTGAGAGATCGTTCAATATGTAAGGTAGACATTACCTGTGACATAGTGTCAGATATGAGTTGAGTGCCATGGTCTGACAATATTTCTCTGGGGAACCCCAAGCGAGAAAATATCAACCAAAGAGCATCTGCGATATCTGTAGTAGATATGCTCTTAAGAGGAATAGCCTCTGGCCAACGTGTGCACATATCGACACATGTAAGGATAAACTGATGTCCTCTGGCCGACTTGACCTTAAAAGGGCCAATAATATCTATGGCCATTTTCTGAAACGGCCGAATAGGAATGTCAGCAGCCTGGATAGGCGCAGCATGTCGTGGTCCTCTAGATTTGACCTCCTGACATACCTTGCATGATCGGCAGTAAATACGAATGTCCTTATTGACAAAAGGCCAAAAGAAAGCCGCAAGGACTCTCGACTTCGTACGGGCAAAACCCATATGTCCAGCACATTGCGAGTCATGAGCATGTTGTAATATTTGGACTCTCATGCTCTTGGGAACAAGAATTTGCGAATGTGCCGACGTAGTCGAATCTTGTACCATACGTACAAGTACGCCGTTTCTCATTGCAATCCAAGATTTTCTATTTGTATCCTGATTCGGATCACCTTTCTTCGCAAGAACGAAGAATTTTTTTAAAGAAGGATCTTCTTCTTGCAATTTTATGAAAGAGTCACGAGTAATTACTAAGTGACTATCTTGGCTATCAACTTCATTATCACTATTCAGTGAAGTTTCGGGTGTTTGTAGAGCTTGTGCTCTTGTAACTACTGCATTTGTAGCTTGCATGTTATTATCTTCCCAAGCAGCAATCTGCTGTGGGGTACACTCCCTAACTCCGTGAATACGACCAATAATAAGGTCCGCAATAGGATTAGGTAAGAGACAAGCATGCACATCTCCAGTAAAGAAAGGAGTGGCAATGCGAATTACAGCAGTAGGATATTTTTCTAGAGTGCCGCCAAATGTGACACATTTAATAACCCTTCCTGTAGCACAAGATGGATCTACAAGCGATTGTCTAACACCAATAGTGGTGCATCCGGAATCGAAAAGTAGTGAGACCGGAGTATCATTAACAAGACCCTTATGTAGAATTAAAGAACCCCTCCCGTCATGCGCAACAGCAGCAGGAAGAGCGGGAAGTGGGTGACCACAACTCAAAGTAGTTATGGTACCCGGTTCGAATAAAGTACTGCATTGGGGGCATTTGTTTGCTCTCTCAAAGTCAAAAGCAGAACTAGTGACAGCGTCAAAGTTTTTACTATCAACAACATGATTACAGGCTCCCTCAGTTTCCTGTTGTACAGCATTAGCCTGCTGATATCTCTTTTTTTTGTGTTGAGATCTACCCCGACTATTATTACCTCTGAAGTTATCAGAGTTATTATTATCTCTGCAGTTATTATTGTCTCTATTGTAATTGTTATACTGGTTCGAATTCCAGTTTCCACGATTACTATCATGTTCACATTGATGCGAACATCTATTTGTTTGGTTCTGAGGTCTTCGGCAGGAATAACCTCTATTACCATATCCTCTTTTGAAATGCTTATAATTATTAGGGTGATAGTAACGACCACTATCAGGTTGTCTCCAATTCTTCGAAGAAGAATCACCATGAAATTGGTTTCCATGATTTTGACAGAAATTACCGCTGCCCTTTCTATCAAAATTTTGTTGGGATCTACGAGCAAAGTTTTGACCATACGGAGCTGCCGAAGCAACTGGTAAACCTTCTTTCACCTTAGAGTTACCCATGGTTATGTGTGGGTGCGCAGTTACGTATTGGCAACAGAAATCTTCCATTTCTTTTATTGTTTTAGGTTTACGTTCATGAAGGAAAGCAAGGAAAGACTCATTGACAGACGACATGACTTTGTCTCTAAGTATTAAGTCCATAAGTCCTTCATAAGTTTTTTCCGTCTTAGATAGTTCAACCCATCGTGAGAAAGTAATGCGTATTCTTGCAATAAACTCGGAGAATTCAACTCCATTTTCAGGTAACATGTTTTTTAAATTGTAGACGATAGCCGTCTTCGTTAAGCTGATATTTCTTTAACAAAGCGGCCCTGACAACCTCATAATTGCTCTTGTCAGGTTCATCCACCATATTTAATATACTTAGAGCTTTACCTGTCAGTATCCCTGATAACTGATAAACATATTTTGCTTTGTCTATGTTATGAGCTGTACATGCTTGTTCAAATCTGTCCAGATAGAACATTATGTCATCACTGGAAGGACTAAATGTTGGTAACTTAATCTTAAAAGTATCATTATTAGCCTTCCCAGAAGATGAACCCTTGTTTGAATCATTACCATTACTCATGCTCGTCAATTTCAATTTCTCCAACTCTAAAGCTAAGAGTTTTTCTTCATGTTCCATTTTTGCTTTCCTCTCATCAGACTCTCTTTGTAACTTCCTTTCTTCAGCTTGAGCCTGCATTTGAAGTCTTTCATTTTCAGCTTCTTTTTCAAGTCTTTTATTTTCAGCTTCTTTTTCAAGTCTTTTATTTTCAGCTTCTTTTTCAAGTCTTTTATTTTCAGCTTCTTTTTCAAGTCTTTTATTCTCAGCTTCTTTTTCAAGTCTTTTATTCTCAGCCTCTAGCTGTAGCTTTCTTTCCTCAGCTTCTGATTCCCTTTTTTGTTTTTCCATTTCCATTTGGAATCTCTTTTCATCCACCTGCATCTGCAGTTTCTTTTGTTCAGCTTCCATATGCAGTTTCTTTTGTTCAGCTTCCATTGCTTTATCATATCGAGCAGTTGCAAATTCTTCTAACTTATCACCAGTCTTCCCAAGCAATTTACCCTGCTCAATAAAGTGCTCAAATGTAGACATGTTGTCTAACATATGAGTCCAAAACCTGAAATAATTAACTAATTTATTTCAAACCTAAGTGTAACAAGTCTTAATTAAGCACTTGTATATTCACATCACATTATATTATCCCAGTCTCTGTGGGAAACAAGTCTCCAATCAAAGAACTTGTATATGAAATATCAGCACTCAAATCTTGATCATAAGTGCACTTCTCATTCAATAGTGCACGACACTATTCATCATTCATTTATCATCAGTATAGTAGTAACAGTGCATTAGCATAGCCCATTAACTAATTACTATAACTGTAAACAATGACTATGTAAACACATGCAGAATGTAAACATTGAAAATGTAAACAATACAAACAATGTAAACAATAACAATGTAAACAATAACAAAGATCAGCAACAATACAAAAACTTTCGCAGAAATCAACTAAAAATAAAGCAGAAATTAATGAAATATCACAAAAAATGTGACGATATCTGCGATAGAATTAAACAAAATACATGACACCACAGTGTATAAACAAAAATGTTGTATGAAACTAAATTATAGACAAGAGTAGGCTAACAAATACAAACAAATCACAACAAAACTAAAGAATGTGAAATAATAACGAAAACAATATTAAAACATGTCATCACAGCTAACATAAATAGCAACAGAAGTCGCTTAGCAAATTCCAGTATCGGAAATTTGCAAACCCTACAGAAAACGCTCACAATAGACGACCTCTATGACGTGGCATAATCTAACGGAGACACCACCCAACCGAGAACCCGCTGAAATATAAACATATAAATATACAAATAACATATAGACATATAATATATAGAATGAGATGATACACAGAAGACTCAGCAGAAGTATAAGGGCACAGTTTACATACAAACAGGCCACTTAACTTAAAGGCTTCCAATCGTAGAACAGCAGAAAAACGGATGTCAATCAACGTCCTAAAGAGCGAAGCTCCAACGATGATGGCACATCTGAACTGCTTCCACTGCTAACACGATGGTACAAGAGCTTCTGAAATACTGTGTGTTGAGTTGTTTCGGCACTTGACCTTCTAATCCAAAAGTAAGTTGATGGAAATCGGTACTTGGCCTTCTTCAGAAAACAACCCGTTTCAACCGGCACTTGACCTTCTCAAAAAACGACAGCACTGGAACCTTGACAGCAGCAACTTGCTTGACTTGCGTAAAAGATAACAGCAGTCCGAGTTATCCGGCAACATGTAACAACGCCGGGTACTGTCAAATTCTTGTTTCCGTCAAAAAGTTGAAATTTTGACTTTTACCGGGCAACGCCGAGTACTTTGAAAATTTTGAAGATGTTGACTGTATTGAAGAATGTTAATTTCTTGAAGGATGCTGATGAATTCTTGTTGAAAATGAAGTGGGTAAGGGACCCCGTGTTTGCTAGTACCAGAATCAAACCAGCTTATGGCCACCAAATGATGCGTCTGCCGAAGTATAAATAATGTCCTCAAAAATATCCTCTAGATAATAAAGGTTTTCTAAACCTAGTTCATTTAACAAAGTAGCAAGTAATGGTCCTTGGTACCTGCATCAACCGATGCAGTACAATGCAGCGACATGTGAGCTGGGAAAAAACATCTCGTGACGACGACTTTCGCAGACAGGCTATGAATCGAAATCGCTCACGACCCAAAATCAATAGAGTTAATGAAAATGTTAATTTACCTTGCTTTCAAGAAATACAGAAATATCACGCCTCCCGGCATGTGCAAATACACTAGAGGTATTATCCCGAATAAACGAAATATCCATAAGAGGACTACACATCCCTGACAGAACAAAAATAGCGGAGATCCCCTCTTCAACGAGGCATCTCTTTCGCCATTCCAAATCGCTCACTCCCACTAGTGGTGGGCGGAAACCGATCGACCAAACAACAAGACAAGTCATGCGCAGTCCAGCGCAAAAATGTCCACAGCTCAAAAGTTAACTGCATTCGATACTAACGCGAGAAGACAAATGCTTACCGAGAAAAGTGACTATAGATTTCAAGCAGTTGTTTGCCCTTGTACGCGCTTTATAAAAACAGAACAAACACAGTGGAAATTGAAAAATAAAACGATAGTTGCGAGAATTTTAAATTCACGCAACAGGTAGAATAATCAGTGTTTTAGGAAGTGTTTGAAAAGTGCTTTGTTAAAAATGAATATTGTGTAGGTAGGCTTTTTTAGGTGGTGTGGAAGGCTGTTCCATAAGTAGGCTCTCTAGAGTAGGCTAGACTCTGTTTGAACAGGGTCGATCCTAGGTTTTGGGCAGACGTAACTGATGTAATTGTAGTCCCTCTCTTCTACTGGTTTGAAACAATGATCGTAGGTACGGCGGAGCATTGTTTGATAGAATTGCGTGAGTCATCTTGGCTTTGTTGTAGAGAAGACGTTTTTTCAGGGACAGTATTGTGGGTTATTTTCCTGTCCTTGTGTGTGATATCGTGCGATTATCGGTGATCAGACGTATTGCTCTCTTATGCAGGGCGTGCAGTCTCTTTGAGGTGGAAGCAGGGCAACCATCCCATAGTGTAGAGCAGTAATCTAGATGTGTCTGTATATGTGAGGTGTAGAACAATAGTCTAGTGTCTGCGTCTATGAAGTGTTTTATTTTGGCTAGCTGGTACGTCTTTTGAGCTAAGTGTTTGGTTAAATTCCGTACATGGGAGTTCCACGTTAAGTGCTGGTCAATCGTGATTCCTAGAACTTTGTGTTCTGTTACATGTTCAATTTGTATTGATTCCGCGTGTACCTGTAGCGATCTTTTGGTGCAGTTTAGGAGTTTCTGTCTGGTGGTAATCAACATAGATTTCGTTTTTGCTGTGTTTAATGGCATACGATTCATATTACTCCATTTTGTTAGATTGTCTACATCGCATTGAAGAGTCATTTCAAGTGCCACGCAGTCATTGTCACTAGTGTAGATAGTACAATCATACTGACATGAGGATGTGCATGGATCTGGCTACATCATCATGTCAAACAAACTGCTACAGAAACCATAACGTCAAGAGTACGTCAATGCTTTGATGCGAACTTCTTATAAGGGGAGACCAGCTGCAGTACTGGCTTCACGGGGATCGATAAGGGAAATTATGCTATGTAAATGAAACTACAATCATTCAATCATTCAATCATTCTTATATTTAAAGCTAATTTTGCAAAACGTTATTGCTGCAATCAAATCGTATTTCATAACCTACTACAGACCATTTAGAGTTAACTGTGAAGCCGGAAACAGTCGCTCTACACTAGCTTGAGTTGTTGGTGACTCTATAAGAAGCATGAAAGTGGCGTGGGCAGCATTTAGCCTACCAAAAGATTCCATGGCTTTGCACCTTCTCAGAACGTTATCTTGTGTAATGCTTCACAACAATAATGCCGCCGATGTCTTTCCTGTTTATCCAACTCCTTTCCAACATCACAACGTTTTGAAGAATTCATTATGCACGGGGGCATATCTAGCTGGAGTCATCCTAATATGACGGCCAGCTGTGCACAATGCAATAGAATGTAAATTTAGATGTGAATCTCTATCAGTGGAGCTAATTACACCCTCATTTATTATTGAAATCATCCACACACTTCCAGGGATTTTCCCTGTGTTGCAACATGTTGAGCACCTAGCATTGCACACTAAGCTTGCAGGAGGTTCTCACTGTGGACCCATGATTAGCCCCCCCCCCCCCCCCGGGGGGGGGGGGAGAGAGAGAAATGGCTCTTTGTAGGACGCGACTATTTCGTGGGAGAGCCCAGGACCAGAGCAAAGACTGTTAGCTCTCTCTCTCTCTCTCTCTACAAATATATAGCCGCGAAAAGCAAAGCTTACCTGCTTGTGAGCAGACTTGTGTATGTGATAAGTTCCGATCCGTAATGCTGTGCCTGAAGGGTATGTTAACTGTGGCTTCTTACAAGTGTGGGCCAGTCCGCTAGACGTCTTCTCGTCTATAAGATCTTGAAGGGAATTTCTGAAGTTCAGAACTGAAACGGTTTTATATGCCCTTTCTTTCCACAATCGTATTGTCAGTGCTGGCCATGACGTCGGTAACTTCCGAGAGGCCCACTTTTCAACCAATGGTATTATTCCAGGGTGACTTTCTACCTATCACGCACAAGCAGATTAATTGTGATTTACTTTTATTGATAGAAACTCAAGTGCGAATTGCAATTCCATTGTGTAAAATCTCCTAAAGAATTGCAATTTCCCGTCAAATTCCAAAAATAATTAATTTCCACTGCTAAAATTACAGCAGGATGGTAATTACAACGCAAATCTTAAACGTAATTACTTGTTTAAGGGCAATTAACTAGAGCGTTCTTGCCCGTCTCGCTACACGGAGAACAACAAAAACAACAATCTGATAGCTTCAGACTTTCACAAATGGGTAAAAAAGGTAGTCTCATAGCAGTTACTGTCGTATGGGAGTGAAGTGTTAGAGACTTTACTATACTATGTTTCAGCTTTAAGAGGATGGATGACCAGTACCTCTACTCACTGACGTTGCCTTTCCGGACCCAAGAGCAGAGCCAGGTATCCATTTACAACTGGTAGACTGTATCGTAACGCCATGGCGTTTCCAACCCGCTACATTAGCCGCGAGAGGCTAGCCACGGAAGCTCTCATAAATGGTTGCTTACCTAAAATAGAAAGGTTGTGGTGGTATGACAAGATCACTAATGTGAAACTGATGACACGAACTAGACAAGTGCCGGAAAAACAAGATACGAGAAGAAGATGTTGGAGATGGATAGGACACACATTGAACAAACCTGCTGATAGCTTTAAGAGGCAGTCCTTGTGCTGGAATCCACAGGGTAAGAGAGGCAGAGGAAGACCATTGAATACATAGAGAAGAGAACTAGAGAAATACATGAAGGCGATGAAGAAAACATGGGAGAATCTTGACCTGATGGAACAGGACAGGAAGATTTGGCATAAAGCATATGTTCCTTATTGAGTTGAAAGGCGATGATGATGATGATGATGTTAGTAATGACTAGGTAACTAATTTACATTTGATTACATTGTTGCTTTTCAGAAGTACAACAACAAAAATTGTTAAACAAATATTGGCGGGTGGGTAAGAGAATTGTGACATCATGTAAAATTGTGACGAAATGTGTCAGGGGGGGTGGGGTTTAAAATGACAAAGATTGCGTGACGGCGAATGTGGGCGACCCCTTTGCTTCTTTCCCTGTATTCTTCTCTCTTCTTCTTTCTCCTCCCCCTCCCTTCTCCCCCCATTTTAGGCGTCTTCATAGTATTTGAGGCTTTCGCACTCTAAGCCATAGCTGAACTTTTTTCTCTCACTTCTTTTCAGTTCATGATCAGGTCTGCCTCGTGGTTAACTAACAATTATTTCTAAACACGAAGAGTACATATCCATCTATCATCGCGTGCCACGGCATAGTATTGACTTGACAGCACTTCCCGACCCTGGTCGTATTTTTCTCCCTTGTTACGTAAGATGGAAAAGTCGGCGGTAAATGTGATGCTAGCAGGAAATAATCACGGGAAATTAAAGTTCTTAACTGATCAGCTCGCCTTATATGGCAAGTATTAAAATGTGGGTTATTCTAAAAACGTCCGTTCTTCTGCAACATGGCGATGTGGCTGGTCACGCAACATGTATAAACGACAATAGGTAAATAGTTGATCCTCATAAGATAGATAGATAGATAGATAGATAGATAGATAGATAGATAGATAGATAGATAGATAGATAGATAGTTAGATAGATAGATAGATAGATAGATAGATAGATAGATAGATAGATAGATAGATAGATAGATAGATAGATAGATAGATAGATAGATAGATAGATAGATAGATAGATACATAGATACATAGATAGACAGACAGACAGACAGACAGACAGATAAATAGATTGATTGGTAGATATAAACAGATATATAGATAGATCGATAGAACGAACGAACGAACGCACGAACTTTATTTTCAAAGGGTTTAGAATTGGGCACGCAGTCCCGTCTAACATTCTGCCCTTAATTTCTCTCGTCTTCCAAACTGAATTAATTATTTATTCTCACATGTACCTTAAATATTACTTAAATAATAAAATAACACATAACATACAATAAAATAAAATCCCAACATTGTAACAGTACATCAACATTAACACACATACAAGGTATTTAAAGTACCTTATCATAATTAACACTAAACAGGACAAAATTATCTTTAAAACCTACATATGATGTTATATTATTATTTAGGAACATAACTAAATTAGGGTGACATATAATCTGCACTCATGATGTATTTGAGAATTCTGTGATTGAATAAATATGGACTAAGCGTGTTTTTAGGTCATGTGGAAGATTTTTCCACAGATGAGCAGCAGGAAAAGCTAAACTTGTCTTGAATAAGTCGAGCCTAGGCTTGGGCATGTGTAATTTGTTTAAGCGTTGACTGCGTCTTCCGCTGTATTTGAAAATAAGCCACATATACGTTGGAGCATTCTGTGATAAGATTTTGTGAATACATTTGACTTTGTTGAAGAAAAAGCGCTTTTTTAGTGGTAATATGTTAAGATATGTACAGGTATATGGGTCTACACACTGTGTGAGGTTTTTGTCTGAAACTAGGCGCACTGCACGTTTTTGTAATGAATAGAGTCTTTTAGTGTTGGACATGGAGCAGCCATCCCAGATTGTGGAACAATAGTCTAGATGTGTTTGTATTTGGGATGTATAGACCATTTTTCGTGTCTCCTCATCTAGGACATGTTTGATTTTAGCTAACTGGTAAACATTTTCTGCCGTTTGTTTGGTCAGTGCTTATACGAGGGGCGTTCAGAAAGTAATGCACCACATCGTTTTTCTCAGCTAATAATGAAGATAGAAGCATGAAATTTTGCACACTTTAAATATGGCATGTGCTAATTGTGTGCACAAAATTGCACTGCAACCGGCCAAATAATACGGCTGCCCTAAACCGTTGAAATGGAGCGTGTTAGAAACTTGCGTTATAAGCATCGAATTGTGATAGAATTTCTCGTTGGAGAGAAGGAAACTGTTGTGAATATTCACAAGCGTCTATGGGATGTGTATGGAAGTTTTGCAGTTGACAGGAGTACAGTCAGTTGCTGGGTTCAGAGAATCAAAGAATCAGGAAGTGGAGATACGGAGCTGCTTGATCGGCCGCGCAGTGGATGTCCTGCCACAGCCACCAACGCAGGCGAATCACTACTCAACAATTGGCCTTACAGCTGTCAGTCAGCATTGGTAGTGCAAATGCAGTTATAAAAACTCTTGGATTTTCTAAGGTATGCGCAAGATGGGTTCTTCGAAGTCTCACAAATGACCACCGATTGCAAAGGAAAGCAATTTCTTCTGAATTGTTCGAGCGTTTCAATGCTGATGGAGAGAACTTTTTGGCTAAGATCGTTACAGGTGACGAAACCTGGGCACATAATTTTGAACCTGAGACAAAAAGACAGTCAATGGAGTGGCATCATCCGCAATCACCCCGAAGAAAGAAATTCAAGACAATTCCTTCAGCTGGAAAGGTCATGATCACTGTCTTTTGGGACATTGAAGGTGTGATTCTTGTGGACGTTATGCCAAGAGGAGAGACAATCAATTCGCAAGCTTACATTAAGACATTGAAAAAACTCAATCAACGTTTTCGCAGAGTTCGGCCGCACAAGAATCCAGCAGACCTGCTTCTCCTTCACGACAATGCGCGACCTCACACAAGTCTGGCAACACGGAAAGCAATCACCAACTTGGGTTAGACTGTACTACCCCATCCACCCTATAGTCCCGATTTGGCACCCTCTGATTTTCATCTATTTGGTCCACTTAAAGATGCACTCCGTGGGACAAGGTTTGAAGATGATGAAGGAGTGATTCATGCTGCGAAGAAATGGCTACATGATCAAGACAAAATCTGGTACGGGCTAGGAATACATGCACTTGTTTCGCGCTGGCATAAAGCCGTACAAGTTGATGGGGATTATGTTGAATAATACCGATATTCACATGACGTATCCATGTATATTGCCTATATATTTCATGCTTTTTGAATAAGCAGCTCCTGAGAAAAACTATGTGGTGCATTACTTTCTGAACGCCCCTCGTACATGCGAATTCGAACTTAAATGTTGGTCAATTATTAGTCCTTGTGTTTTATTTTCATTTACATTTTCAATTAAAGAGGTCCCAATGTAGAGCTGAAGTGTTGTTTTCAGTGAGTTTTGTAATTTCTGTCTAGTTGATATTATCATATATTTTGTTTTAATGATATTTGTTGCATGCAGTTTTCATTACAACTCCACCTATGCCGGTCCCAAGCCCGGATGAAAAAGGAGGAGGGCGGTCTGCATGGAGGCCGTAAGGAGGCAACCCCTCCACCATGCAAAGGCACAACAGGCCAACCACCTGTTTGCTTTAAATCACGATTACGAGCAATACAAGAGAGAAAACTGGACTGATTCTAAAGGCGACGAACTGGAACGGACTACGGACTACGACTTATGGAACTTGGAACACAAGAAGTATAAATGGGAAGGAAGAGGAGCTGGTGGAAGAGATGAGGAAAGCAAAACTAGAAATCCTGGCTATAACGGAAACAAAGAAAAAAGGACAAGGAGTCATGGATCTCGATGGCAACACGCTGCTCTACAGTGGTGTACCCATATCTGAAAGAGCTAAAGGGGGCGTGGGTTGCATTGTGGCCCAAAATCAAAAAGCTAGTATCAAGGGATGGAACTTTGTCTCGGAGCGCATTATGGTTGTTAAACTAAAAGAAGGAGAAACCATAGTCAACCTGGTCATGGTGTATGGGCCAAATGAGGATAAGAGAGCAGAGGTCAAGGAGGAATTCTTCGAGCTGCTTCAAAGGACAGTGGATGACTACATAGATGAAGTTATCATGCTCGGAGATTTTAATGCCAGAGTTGGAAATGACCATGTTAGATGGGGTGGAGTTATCGGAAGATATGGAGAAGATACTCTCAATGACAATGGAAAGCGACTCCTTAGATTCTGCAGTGAGCAGAATCTGGTCATTACAAACACAAAGTTCCCCCATAAGCGCATACATGCATACACTAGATGTGAACCAACAAAGAATGAGAAGTCAGTGATCGACTATGCCATTGTTCGGAGAAGCTCATTCAAATATGTCCGAGATGCTAGAGTCTGGAGGGGGCCAGAGATTGGAAGTGATCACTACCTGCTAACAATCAAAAGAACAACTGAAAGAGTTGCTCAGCCTAGGAACTGCCCAACATCACGCAAGAAACCAAGTAAACGAGCAGGAGAAATGAGCATTAGGACCTACAAGCTGAGAGAGCCAGAAATTAAGCTTGGTGGACAGAGGAAGTTAAAGAGAAAATAAGAGAGAAGAAAATGGCATGGAAACAATACTTAGGAGCTAAAAACACAACAGGACAAATGGAAAAATATAGAGACTATGTGACACTCAGAACAGAAGCAAAGAACAAAGTGCTAGCAGCAAAACAGAAGTCCTGAGAAGAATTTGGAGAAAAGCTAGAAAAAGATGCACAAGAAAACCAGAAATTGTTCTATAAGACCCTAAAGAACACGAGGAAGGAAAAACAATGCCCTCTCAAATTTATAAAGGACAAGCAAGGCAAATTGCTTACTGCCCCGAAGGAAGTAATGGGAAGATGGAAAGAATATTTCTCAGAACTCCTGGATGGTGAGCATGGCGAAGCATCAGAAATGATAAACACTAGCACAGAAGAGAAAACCAATGATGGTGAAGATGACATAAAGATGGAAGAACTGAAGGCAGCACTGGAGAAAATCAAGATGGGCAAAGCAGCAGGTCATGATGGTATAACACCAGAAATGGTTAAGTTCATGGGAGCATCAGGCGACCTATTACTCTTAAGGGTTTTACAGCCAGCGGGGTACAACAAGACCATACCAAAGGATTGGGAGATTGCCATCATAACACCAATTTTCAAAAAGGGTGACAATCGACAGTGTGGAAACCATAGAGGCATATCCCTTCTCTGTGTCCCTGGAAAAATCTACTCTAGAATCCTAGAGCAGAGACTCCGACGCCTAGCTGAGCCACAATTGGTTGAGGTCCAGTGCGGATTCCGAGCAAACCGAAGTACTCAAGACCTAATCTTCACACTCAGACAGCTGAGTGAAAAGGCCCTTGAGTATAAGAGTGAGATGCATCTTTGTTTCATAGATCTGGAAAAGGCGTTTGACAAGGTCCCATGGAGCAAACTTTGGGACTGTTTGGCAAGGAAGAATATTCCAGCACCTCTGATTCATGCTATACAGAGCTTCTACAAGTCTTGCAGAAATTATGTGAGGACAGCAAACCATAAGTCAGAAGAGTTCGGGACCACCACTGGTGTAAGACAAGGTGATATCCTATCACCTTACCTCTTCATACTCCTTATGGACGATGTCATAAAGGCATGTAAGGAGAGAACAAGAAAGTATTCAGTGGGGTACTGGAAGATGAGACAGGTCTATATTTCGGAGCTGGCATTTGCTGATGATGTTGCCCTGATTGCTAAATCAGAGGCACATCTCCAATCCAACCTGCAATTCTGGAAGGAAGAGCTGGAGAAGAGAGGGACGGTCATAAGCAGCTCTAAAACAAAATCCATGGTGATATCACGAGAAGAAAGAAGACATCAGTATAAGCTGGGAGAACAGGTCCTGGAACAGGTCGACCACTTTAAATACCTCGGAGCTATTATAGACCGAAAGGGAGGTATCAAAGAAGAGTTGGCCACTCGAAAAGCAGCAGCTGGGAGACTTTTTCAGGCCATAAATCGAGGATTCCTCAGCAAGAGAGAGGTTGGTATGAAAACGAAGATGGCTGTATACCGCTCCACCTATGTCCCAGTCTTCACATATGGATGCGAGTCATGGGCAATGACTACAACCCATAAAAGCCAGATCCAAACCTCAGAAATGAGGTATCTGAGGAAGGTGGTTGAAGTAACAAGAAGAGACATGGTACGCAACCAGACGATACGTCAAGGCTTAAATCCTACCCCCTGCAGACCCAAGTAGAACAGTCCCAATTAAGATGGTTTGGCCATGTCTGCAGAATGGGAGAAGATCGGATACCACGACAAGCATGGGAAACAAAGAGCCAAGGATCCAGACCCCGAGGACGACCCAGAGTCCGCTGGGAGGACAACATTAGACAATCTTTGAAGGACCGAGGACTAGAATGGAACCAGGCCAGGAGGAAGACAGCCGATAGGATAGTCTGGCGCTCTCTCTTCCAAACCTCTACACCTCACGGTAGAAGGGGAAAGACTAAGTAAGTAAGTAAGTTTTCATTACTCCACTTAATAAGATTGTCTGTGTCGCTTTGTAATAATATTTAGATGGATAGATAGATAGATAGATAGATAGATAGATAGATAGATAGATAGATAGATAGATAGATAGATAGATAGATAGATAGATAGATAGATAGATAGATAGATAGATAGATAGATAGATAGATAGATAGATAGATAGATAGATAGATAGATAGATAGATAGATAGATAGATAGATAGATAGATAGATAGATAGATGATAGATAGAACTTTATTTTCAAAGGGTTAAGAATTGGGCACGCAGGCCCGTCTTACATTCTGCCCTTCTTCTCTCTGTCATCTTACATACCATATCCTTTCAATCGCACATATATTTTGAGCATTATTTAAGCATACAACATTATCAAGGTAAATAATAACATACATTTGTAACATCCAGTCAAATCAAACTTAAGTATGTAAAAATAAAAAATGAGGGAGAAAGAGAAAAAAAAATTAATTAATTAAAATAAATTTAAATTAAAACACACAAAATCTAAACCATTCATACGGTAAATTAGATAAATAGATAGATAGATAGATAGATAGATAGATAGATAGATAGATAGATAGATAGATAGATAGATAGATAGATAGATAGATAGATAGATAGATAGATAGATAGTACATTGGATAACAGTAAAGTAGCAGACGCCATACGCACGTTGGGTATTTGATGCAGCTACCATGCAAACAGCGCCATTAACGCTGCCAGAGTGAAGTTAGACAAGAAGCATGACCAGCTAAGCACAGCACTAAAAGTGTTTTTGCTGTGCGAGTCTTAAAAGGTGGGGGAGGGGGGGGAGGCGGAATTAAAATAAAAAATAATTACAGAAGCTATAGTATACTCGGTAGTATGAAACCGACCCTCATAAGAGAACAATACAGTAGGAAATGTGGGGGTGGCGAACGAACGAACGAACGAACTTTATATTCAAAGGGTTTAGAAATGGGCACGCAGGCCCGTCTAACATTCTGCCCTTCCTTTCTCTCATCTTCCATACTGAATCCATTTATTCTCACATGTAAATATTACTTAAATAATAAAATAACAAAAGAAAATATAGTAAAATAAAATTCAACATTGTAACAGTACAATAAAACAGTAAATATAAAGCCTAACAAATAAATTCTAATAAAGAAAAGAGCAATGGTAAAATAACAGTGCTGTCACAAAGAATGTACTCGAAATCCCCCTTTGTTTTATGCTTCGTCTGCAAATTGTAACGTTTCCACGTTAAATATAAGCCACTGCATAAATACAAGCGTTTCCCCAACACATTAAAACGGGTATTGCATTTCTAAGAAAAACATTGAGAGGCACAGAAACTGCGAAATGAAACCCCCCCCCCCCCCCTTAAAATTAATCCTACATTAAATTATACTACGTAACCAAAACGAACGAACAGATGGACTCAAATAGAAACAAGGGAGGGCTGAAAACCCGGAACGCATGCAACACTAACCACGTGTCTCGCTCTTACTGCCACCCCCAACACGCGTCGCGCGATACACAATTACTACTATCACGCGTGTAAGGCCACATGCACTAACTTTTTTTCAGACGGACAGTGATAAAAACACTAACCTTCCCAGAGTTAGGTTTTAAAATCCTGAAAAACGCTTATTAGAAAAGATAACATTAGATGGGTTTACGTTTGAAAACATACAGTACCCAGACAGCACATCTTCGAAACAGGAGGTAGAAGAAATTGCATATTTTGAACGCAGCCACTTAGCTCTTTTAAATTTGTATATTTGGGTTCCTTAGGGCTTGCTGACAAAGAATATGTAAAAACGTTACGCAAATAGTCCAGGAATTAATAAATTATAACCAAAATAAAATAGGAGTGAAGGGTGGGCCTGACAGCATGAAATCATTTCTGCTCATAAAATTTTTTTTATAACGTGTTTGAAAAAACCTTACGTTAAGGAAATAGCCTACCATGTTAACTCCTAATTGATTGGAGCGCAACAAATATAAGACTAAACACGATTGGTCGGGCTATAAATACTATATTGCGTTGTTATGTGGAAACGAATAGGGAAAACTTTTTTGAAAGATTATGTGTGAAGACGAGTGTTTCAAACATTGTCGGTACGGGGGCTTGCTAATATACTGGTGAATTCAGAATCGTAGGAGTCATTGGCCACATCACTTTGTATTTATAATACTCTAGACTAAGAATGCAGTACGTAAGAGCAGTGCTTGTAGCCAGCTCATTTTTATAAAAAATTAAAAGCCTGGAACAGATAAGGCAGATCGGGAATATTGCTAGATCCATTGCCGGTGGAGAATTCAATTGCTAAACGTATTTTTATTATTCTAATGAATTGTGGTAAGCTTGAAATATTCAATATCTTTTAATGAAAATTGAATGTTATTGTTAATTTATGCCTGTATATATGTGTAGTTCAGTAGCAAACATGATGTAAAGCCTATAATGCTCCAGCCTGAACAGAAGGTGTCGGAGGAAAGTAAAACTGCATGGAATGGCCAAACATCGTACCCACTGAACACCTAGATTATTGCAATTAGACAGAAATAATTGCTGGAAGATGCAGAGGGTAGTAAAACCATTATTAGGGAGGGAAATACAGGTATATTAGAAGTATTTCAATGAAGTCTGACAGATGGCCAAAACGCTTCTGAACTCAAGGTTTTTGAGTGTATTGTGCTCAGTATGTTAGTAACTAGACTCATTAATTAGTTATGAAGTAAAAGGTACCCCCTTCTCTGATTTCAGGGACAGTGGTCCTTAAAGTTCCCCAATTGAGCAGCCCTACCCTGTCATCCCCAAAGCTTTGCCATGAATCCAAATCCTCGGACAGCAATACTTGGCCCCCTGGTACCATTTAGCTATCAGTGAGGTGTCAATTACATAATCCAGATGGCCCAGGGAGAAATGGAGCAGAGGAGTTTCAAATTTTCCTGCCGCCATGTTATCAACGCAAGATAAGCATGATGTGGCCATAGCTGAGCTCAACATTAATGTACCCCCATCTTAACAATGACATTGTAAAATACAAATAAGAGGGGAATATACAATTTACTGTGAATAATAGTGGTGATTTTTTTTTTTTTTTTTTTTTTGTATATTGGTTTTAGTATCAAGGAAACTGAGAACATGCCTCCAATACTAGTTCCTGAATAAAGACAAACGATGTGAAGTCATGATGACAAATACCAACGGGAGGCTTGAACAAAACAAAACAGTATTAACATTCATAGTACTATGACGGTAAACCACATGACATAGGGGGTAAAGGATACTATTTTAAAAATACAATGTCAAGGTGAATACACAAGATTTTTCATATTGAGACATTCTGTACATATAACTTGTAATTAAAATTGATTGTGATTCCTGGTTCCCTTTGTATTTGAATCAGGACACATATTCATTCATGACAGCAATGAATACATATTGTTATTTGAAAAGTTATCAGTGACTCCTTTAAGATATCCTTGTAGAGTGTTTTATGTATGTGAGTGTCACAGTGTTGTCAAGTGTGGTGGAATAAATTAAATTGTTTATCTGTCTGTTGTTGTTATGACTTACACTTCATCATACATATACCCTAGACATATAACGTAGTCATCACACTATTCCAGAATAATTCTGACTGAGGTATACATATGTGGCAGCAAGTAAGGTTATCTATAATACACTACTCTTATTAGATATAGATACCTTCACAGCTGATCTCAGTCAGTACACTAAGTCCCCTTATAAATATTTATAACATCCCACTTCACCACATATATTGGGGTCTCGCTCTTGGGATTTTGAATCTTTCCCTATTAAAAATATTGGGGGTAATTCACTTCAGGGAATATAAGAATGAAAAGGTATCCTTGGGTGGAATTAAATAAGGTTGAGCTCACGGTGCCTGTGTTTTTGACTCCATTAATTAAGATAAGAAGTTATGCGAATGAATTGTTTGGTTAGACATTTGTATACAATGCCCAAACCCATCAAGTAACAATGGCGGACCTAGCCTAACAATTTCGATCTGCTGCTGTACAGACTGCAACAAGAGTTAACGTCTAGGGATTAAATGTGGGCCAAGTTATGGTTGCCTATGTCACAAAGATCCCCCCAACGGAATACTAGACAAATTACGAATGAAACGCGACTGCGACCTAAAGGTAAAAAAAAATAAAAGAAGGTTATGCCCGCCATCCCCGGAAAGAAGTTCGTTCTTTCCCTGTCCTAAAGGGAATAACCCCAAATCTTTAGTGTCAATTTGACCGGCTGAGGCCCTGAGACTAAGAGGTTGCATGACTGCCTTGCAGAGACTATGTTGCGGAATAGCTGAGGCTGAGGCTAAGAAATTTGGAAGCAGAGGCAAGACGAACACTTCCTCACAAGAAGCCAGCAAAGCGCGTTACCCCAGTGCTCCGTTCAGACGCCTAGTCACGCCGGCCGACCTCCCCCGGCCAGACGTCCTTCCTAGCAAAAGAGAAGAGAAGAAGATCCTCTCTACCCAGGCAGAGAGGGAGCTGCATAGAAAAGGAGGAGAAGAGTTTAAAAGGAACATGAAGTTCTAGATCTAATGGGAGTTTGAGTTTTCAGGGCCATGCTCATGAAAATGGTGCCAGTCCCTTTGCCTCTGGATGCCACTCGCTAGCCAAGGAGCCTCAAACCTCAGCTAATGAACTTTCATTTAGATCATTTTGTTGAGAATGACGATGATATAGATGGAGCTAAGCTCCGAAACATAGGGTATGAACTATTAGCTACCCGTATGGGTGTATAGGAAAGATCTGAAAGGTGGAGCTTAAAGTTATCTCAGGGACTTCGTGGGGCAGCTTATGAAGTTTTTGCAAAAATGAGCAGAGGTGATCAGGAAAATTATGACATGCTAAAGCAGGCTCTGTTGTTAAGGTATGAAAAGAATGCAGAGTTTTATAGGAAAAAATTTAGGAATGCTAAACTACTGTCAGGTGAAACCTATCACCAGTTCTCTGCACGAATAGAGACATACTTGTAGAAATGGACTTCTCTGGGGAAAACCCAAGATCTTAAGGAAATGGTCCTTATAGAGCAACTAAGAGAGTCCATGGCTCCAGACCTGAGAAAGTTTCTCATGGAACAAGGTGCAGAGAGGCTGGGTGAGTTGCTAAATGTTGCTGAAAGGTATCAAGCAGCTCAAGCAGAGGTAACAGGTAATAAAAAGAAACAAGTGGATGCCTATAGGGCACGACAGAACTTTAATAAATTTGAGTCCCTAGGGATAAAAACAAAGGTAAGCACCAATTTGATAGGCCACGGTATGACAATAAAAATAAAACCCCACAATTCGATGAAAGGAAATATGATGAAAGAAAATCTTTCAACCAAGGAAAAAGGTGGTGTAAGAATTGACAGATGGACAATCCATGACACTGACCGTTGCAGAAGGAGACCCATCATTGTAATATGGCAACCCCCTTCCAGTGACAGTCAGTCGACCTCAAGACAAGAGGAGTGATATTATGTTTTGGGGATACCACTCCAGAAGAGATAGGAAGGCACCAGGCTGGAGGATTTAAAACACCCACAGCCCTTGTTTCCCGGAAATTGGTCAACTTGTCATACAACATTAACACCAGGCAAAGGGAGATTTTATAATTACATGAAAAACGAAGTTGGATGCTATAGGAAGACAGTAGGAGCTAGATCCAAAGACCCAGTGTGACAGCTGGAACTTCCTAAAAGGATATAGGGCAGGACTTAAAAAGGAGCCTACATGTGAAAACCCAATGGGGAACCCATAGGATCAAGATACTGTACCCCCATCCATACATCAAAAGGTATGCTCAACACATTTTATTATTGGCCCCAATCACGCAAGCTGGGAACACTATGATAATTTTGTAGAAGCACGGTGAAACGTCCATAGCCACATCCCGGGAACACCTCTACAAGTTGGAACATTGATCCTTTGACCTGTGACCACGCCACTGGCAAAAATTAGGCCCTGATTAATAAAAAACTACAAAACTAAGAATTGATACAAGTGGGACCCAAAAATGTAAATGGGAAGCCCCATTTACACGGACAAACGCTTCCACTTAACTTGTTATTAACACAATGTGCCCACTATGCGAGAGTGTGCAAAACAGATTCTTTACCCCAGATTTTAAGCCGACAAATCCCTCAATCGACTTAAACAAACTGGAGGAAGAGGATGTAGAGAGGAAATATCTCGTCATCAAGAATTATTAAGTGGGGAGAAAGCCCCAGTAAAAAGAAAATTTAAGGTAGCGGTCGTTTTTTAGGTGAATGATAATTTCTGGAAGAAAAAATCATCACTTTAGAGCTTCGAGTGGTAAGAGGACCATACCGGTGCACCTTGTGACAAATATGGTCCACAAAATTAAAGGTCCATATGTAGCTTTGTTAAGAACGTGGACTGATGAAAAGGCAGAGGAAAACATTACATCTTCATCATACCTAAATAGCTGATTTAAGGAGTCTGACCCACTCAAACGTTTAAAACCCCCCAGATGCTCCCGGAATTACTTGCCACTATGAATAGAAATCCTACCCCTCCTCGTACCTTCCCTCACAATACGAGCCTAGGATACAAGCCACCCCATGACCTTGACCAATATATCAACACCGAAGGCGACCCAAAGTGACACAGATATTTGGTCTTACGCCTACTCCATTCTGATAATCAGTAATCTGCTGGAGTTTCAAGTACATACTTCTAATTTGACCCGCGGCACATAATAAGGAATAGGTTCCCATCAATTGCTGGCTTTTTAACACCAAAGGTCCTTTATACCGTTTCCCCCTCAAGAAGGTGTCTCCTATGAAACCAACCTTATATACGCAAGATCATCCATATCTCGACACTTTCATCCTAGAAAACAAATCCAATCACAGTGATTAATTCTCCAGCACGTGTCTCATCGGTAAAGAGTTCAACAACCGGCCAGCGTCGACACTCCTTCATGAAGCCTAATGCACCTACCTAACCCCAGGCAATATGAACTATAAGGTCCAACCACTTTCATTCATTCACATGAATATTCCTTGTACACCAGGGTTAAGATATGTGATCGGACCAGCAGTCCACAGGTGAAAATCAGTTACACACATTTAACGAGAAAACTCAGGAAAGAGATTGAGTAGCATAACAGGTTAGGGCATCCCTATCTCTACATAATCACGCATGTCAATGAGTTTGTATTAACAGACCGACCAGGGCATACAAACCTATTGCGAAATATGATAAGAAACTGGATAGACCCTTGACCCACCACAGCCTGTCCACAACCCTGTTATGAAACCATATTCGATTCCGTTTGCTAAGGAGAAAGCTTTGAAGGAAGTAGATAGACTATCTGTTTGAATTTTGAAGGAATTATTTTCGCACACAGTGAAATCTTCGTATAGTTTCCGGTTGATTGTACTCCTTAAGGAAGCGTCCCTCTGAGTAGAACATAGATTCCTCTGTATAGATTAACAGGAGACTGAATGCTATTACAGAAGGACAGTGTGGATCCATTGCCCGATACAAATCAATCAGCTGTTTGCCAGACTAAATAAAGCTAAAAATATTTCTCAAAAGTGGATCTGAGTAAAGGATACTATCAGATTCCAGTAAAGCCTGAGGTTAGACCATACCTAGCTTTTAGTACCTCAGAAGGACACTATCAGCAAGATATTTTAAATAGAGATTGCGGACCATTAATAGGATATTGAAGACAATGCGCCCAGACGTCCTTTCTCTATAGAATTGATGAGAAAAATTGTTGGATGTAAACATTTCGGAGGAACGTAATGAATCCCTGAGTTGCCTCTTTGATTGAGGATATTCCGAATGTTTCATACAGGATAATAAGAAGATTATGGGATCCACTAACGTAACAAACATCTTGCAATCACCGTGACCAGTATATTTTATCGGTCCACCCTTCAATAAACGTACCCATTTTGCATGGCCCAAACCCTAATGTTCTCGTGGACATGTCCAAAGTCTGCGCAGACTCAGAGAAGGAGAAATGTGTGAATACGGTGTTGCGAAGCAGCATTAAGACAAAGAAAGCACTCACTACTTGCGTCTGTTCAGTTAACATTAACCGAAATATAAAATATTGGTTGTGTAGAAGTCTGAAGGTCAGAATTGTCATGGAGTAATTTGACCTAGCTCTAATGGACCCAACCTACAGTAAAAACCATGATAGCATACAGCACCACAGCAGAAGTAAAGTCAAGTAGACATAACATTTATCATATGGGTAAGTGAATATATAGAACTAAAATGGTACTGTGACATGGGGATAATGTCTGTTTTAAGAGAGGGTAGGATTGTCGTGAATTATTCCTAATTCCCACATAAATAATAAATATCAGGTAAAATATAAAGCCTAACACAAACAATTCTAAAACAGAACAGATCAAAGACCCGAAACCAGTTCAGATCCCAGAAGCCCATATCCACACTGACCACTCAAACTCCCCCCTTAGTATATTAAATTCTATCGTACTGCAAATTGACACGATTCCACGTATATAACCTCACAGCCACAAGCAAAAATACAAGCGTTATCCCACCCACAACTCCTATAAAAAACGGGTATATAAAGCAATTATCTAAGAAAAACATAGCGACTTCAACTCCCATGCGACCAGCACCACCCATACTCCTACCCTACTAATATACAACCGTAACCCAAAACGAACGACACAGATTAGGACTCCAAATAGAAAGACATTTGAGTGCTGAACACACCGGACCTGCAATGCCACCCCTAAACCCGGGGTGTCTTCACGCTATTACAATAAGCACCCCAACCCGGCGTCGGCGCGAACCACAAAACAACTACAAACCACACGTGTAATGGCCACAGCACAAAAACTTTTTTTTCCAAAAACGAAGTGAAAAAACACTAAAAACCTCTTCCATCTATACCGGTATAACCCCACCAGACCCACGCTTTAATTCGCCAAGATTACCATAAGATGGGTTAACCGTTTGCACACACATTACACAGTCCACCAACCAGCCTCATACTTCCACAACCAGTCTTAAGACTAAATATGCATACTTTAAGCCCGCCCGTCCACTTACTGCATCGAATAAATTTGTCTATTTGAGGAATCCTTTATAGGGCAATGCTGACAAATGTAAACTAGTCCAAACGAACCGTCAACAAAGATCATACCGGCCAAACCAACAAATAACCCCAACATAAAATAGATGGGGATGTGCCAGTACAACCACAAGAAATCATTTCTTGCACATAAAATTTTTTTATAACGTGTTTAGCAAAAACCTTACGTTTACTGAAAAAATAGCCTACCATGTTTAAACATCCCTAATTGATATGGAGCGCAAACAAAATCAGACTAACCCCGATAGGTACGGGGCAATAAAATACTATATAGCTTTGTTATGGAAACGAATTAGAAGTGGTACTTTTTTTAGAAAATAGATGAGGAAAGACGTGGTATTCCATTGGGTATAGCTGCGAATATACTAAGATTTCATCGCGTCTGTACATTGCCACATCTTGAAATAAACCTACAAAGAAGCCAGTACGGTATTACACCAGTGGTGTATAATTTTTATAATAAATATATAAAGCCTGGGAACTTTCGGCAGACACGCGTATGTGCTCTAATCCCAATTGCCAGTCAACGAAACTGTTATTTATATCATATAATTTGTGGTAATCATGAAATAATTCAAATATCTTTTAATGAAAATTTGAATGTAAAAAATGTTAAAAATTATATTATATGCCTGTATAATGTGAGTATATCAGTAGCAACCCATGATGAAAAGCCTATAATGCACACCCATCCTGAACAGAAGGATACGGCAGGCCAAACCGACCCACCGTCCAGCCTGGCCCCACCCGTCCCCTCCCCCACGAAAATAACATCAACTCCCGCACAAACATCTTGTGCATAGCCGCGGTGCGATCGATAACCAAAAACGTGGGCCATGTGGAAAAACTAGTGTGACCAACCC
>JAMPIV010000092.1:0-15616 GCA_024509875.1 Oreohelix idahoensis
ACCGCTGACCAGAGGATGTCGCTGGTGTTGAACTGTCAACGACCTAACACGGGCGATTCTATTAACTTGAAATTGAAACGCGAATGTCTTTCACTGGAAGGTGAACTCCTGTAACTTCAATAACAATCGGGCACACCAACAAGTGCCAATACTGGTATGGACGAACTCGTTATGTCGACTTGCAACAACATTTTTTTATTGACGAAATACGTAGACGAGCAAAGACAGGAACATAGTGCTTGCATCAATGGTTTCATAGATCAAAACATATGGTTCATATTTATAAATTATATTACTTGTAGTATCCAAGTTCATTCACTGACCTAACGGTTTGACCTTGCGTCGCCGAACCAAACTTCTAAGGTCATCCTTACAACAAATCTTTGTATATCTACTTCCACCCTGTCCTGTAACATTTCTCTGGTACATATTGATTCTAGTACCTTCCAACATTATAGATCATTGCGTACATTCTGTCTGAGAATACACCATAAAGTTAATTACAATACTTGATTCATCTCTCTCTTAATCGCCGTGTCACGTATGACGGCGCTCCACTAATTCATAACAATTAGTCGAACTGACGGAGTATTCAAAATCCTTTAAAACATTAGGATGGCTTCAGTGCAGCATCGGGTTGATCCATTTTAACCCCTAAACGAGAAGGGACTAGCTAGATGCCAACGCCGGATACAGTCACTAAAAATCATTAAAAAATATATTCAATTATACCAACGCCTGGTTCTGACTTACGTAGGGAGTAAGCCGACAATGGCTTCTATTCAGAAGTCATGTCCCAGAAATACACTAGCCCCAAATGATGGGTACACAATAAAGAAATCAACAGACTCCATGTCTGGAAATGAGATGCGGCTTGTTACATTCACGCACTGACGTCATCTGGCTTGTTTGGATACAAGCGCGCCCGAATTACCATACACCAAATTGTGCATATGTGGCCGTGTACATAGTTGTTCCTTTGGAAACAGACTATATTCTTACAAGACAGAGGAAGCACAGACCACCCCATAATTTTATATTTTATGAGAAACAGAAAATAATAAATAGTGTCACATATTTAGGGTAGAGTCGCTTCTACACGCCATTTCTAATAATTGGGTGATTTCCCCTGACCAATCGGATAGCTCAGATTTACCCCGGGGAAAGTGGAACAACGACGCCATTTTGGCAGTAGAATGAAAGAGCGCAACTCAAGAGGTCGTATCTGGTCCAGCTCTACATATTTCTTAGTTTGAGAAAATCAAACTTCAACATTTCTTATAAAATGTGTATTTCAGGACATTGAGTGGTTATATATATATATATATATATATATATATATTTCTTACTGGCGTAAGTAGTGACAATCGTTAAATATGTATTTTGAATAGAGCTCCCAACCCTAGTCGCAGCAGAACTAGGTTCGAGGATTTGAGTCAATTTGCTAAAAAAATAGTCTTACACCTCAAACCATGTAGAGTAGAAAATATTCTTGTGTTGGAAAGCATTTAACTCAAGGAATGCTTATGACGATAAAGAAATCAAGGACAAATCTGAGGAGATGGGTAAATGTCGTCGAACCTAAAATAAGACTGTAACTTAAAGGAAGGAACACGGTGGAATGAGAAGGTTCGCCATATTTGACAATTGAGTAGGCCTACGAGACAAAGATGCAAAAAGGGATTTTTGCATCGATGAAAGCATCTGATGAGATGATAGAATTTTATTATACTTATTATTGTAAAAATGTTCTGAATTCCAGACTTTGTTGAAATTTTAAGTTTCATGCTGAAAGATATTAAAAGTTTTGCATGAAATCGAACGCTGTTGAAAAGGTGAATTACTACAGTTTTGAGATCTAGATAAGAAATCTATTCATTTCAATTAAATTCGCTACATCAACACCTAAGAGAAGAAAATCGAACCTGGTAACACAAATTTAAGAGAGAAATCTAAATCTCTGGTGATTAGGCCAGTTAAACATCTGCTCTCTGTAAAGTAAACTGAAAATACTGCATATACCGGCACTGCCACATGATGTAATATGGTGCCGTTCCAGTCCTAAGGAACACCTGCCCCGGTTACACATATGCGTGCGTGACAGATGACATTTACTAACACTAACACCGACATAAGTTGCTGCGTAAAGTAGGACCACATATTATAAAATATGAGACTACCCTCATCTGTAAATGACTGTAAAGGCCTACGAAAAGGGCTCTACAGTTGGCCATGTCCTCAGAAGAGACCCCGATGCCATCACAAGAACAGCTATGCTATGGACCCCTGAAGGAAAACGAAAGAGAGGCCGACCAAAAACAACTTGACGGAGGACTGTGGAGGCTGAGATGAAAAGAATGAACCAGAGTTGGGGTACTGTACGAAGGATGGCCGCCGACCGAACAAAGTGGAATCAATTTGTTGTTGCCCTACAAGACGCCACCAGGCGTAATGGCCACTGACTGCTTTTGACGGTCGGCGGCTAAGGATCAAAGAAGAAGAAGACTGGTCACATCCGCGGTATTAAGTATAATTATTTTAAATAGTCATATTTGTGATCAGTCAGTTACATTATTAATCACTGTCTTATTATTTTTCTACTTTATTTGTCGTACTTCCGAGCCAGAGATGATGGAATAAGTGTATATTCCATAAATGGGGAAAAAAATCTTAATTTAATGGCCTTAGCAACAAACTAAGCCTATTCCCAATCCTACAAAACATTACGTTTGCCGATCTCTTGTCTGTCATAACCAGCGTTGTCAGGTTCATTTATCTAAATATAGCAGCGGTGGGCAACCAAGCACTCGCTGGGGATCAACTTTAGAAACATTGAGCTCTCTAAAGACCTACCTTGATAAAATCATGTCTGTTTTTAGGTTATAAACATTTAAGAAGGGGAAACCTGAGGCCTGTAAATAATAAATAAATAAACAAACACCACACAAATGTATGTTATCAGGCACTCAGTGAGAAATAAAGAAGTAGACGACTAGACAACAGAAAAATAACAGAAGTGATAGGCTTACCGGGAATCGAAGCAGGACCTTTCGAACGGCAACCACCGCCTAGCAACGGGAGCGAATCGCCACTATCCACTCTGCCAGCTAAGCATTACTTGTCATGGGTTAAACATTCTTTTGCTCCATTCCTCACCAAGATATCTACCAATTGATGGTATCGACAGGTATATCAAGATTGATAGGTTATCGACCCTTCAAATATAGACTATGCATCTTATTCTTAGACACCCGTTAGGGATTCAGCCCAGTATATGCTTTTCTTTTCTCTGTGGTAGCCTCGATTAGTTTGATACACCCTAACCATCTTCGTCTTCTCGATCTTATGGTATTGTTTACTGGTGGTTATGCAAATTGCTTTCTTCATATTCTTTTCTTTTAAGCTACCTGTGGAGCAAAGGCCGTCACTTTGTTCACGTGAAACTCTATCTGCTTTCGTCATTACGTCAGCTCATCCTGGATGACCAATTTGGGTGACTTGTTAATATTTCTAAGCTACATTTTGACAGGATTGAGTGTGACCAGAGAATTACATGAATAAATAATGAACAAATCACCACAATAGGTTAAAGGAAAAGGAGAATTAACATTACATAGTCAACCTCATGAGATAAAAAGACAACGTTGCCGAACATAATTGTCACAGGTGGCTAGAATTGTCTGTCCCTCCAGTCTGATTGGCCGGTCTATTTTCTTTCTATTTCTCGTCACCGCCCACTTTTAGCTAATATTCTCTCTTGAATTCTGCCAATCTCTAAGAGCCAATCGTAGACCCACCTCTTTTATGTGAAACTGCGACTAGTTCTGCCAAAGCTTTTCATCTAGAAAGCGG
Source organism: Oreohelix idahoensis (assembly GCA_024509875.1). Lineage (NCBI taxonomy): Eukaryota > Metazoa > Mollusca > Gastropoda > Stylommatophora > Oreohelicidae > Oreohelix > Oreohelix idahoensis. Next base: position 3,853 of record JAMPIV010000092.1, read on the forward strand.
CATATGGAATAGTCTTTGATTCAGAGATTCTGGGAAAAAAAACGGGAATCATCTCCTGTTTCTTTGATTTAAGCGGACTCGCTGAATTCGAGCATTTCGTCTTCCGCTCTGTTTCCTGCACGGAGAGAAGCGGCGTTGGCCCACGCAGTCTTAACTTCTTCTTTTATGTCGTTCCGCCAGCACTGTTCATCTGGAGACGATCGGACCCTCTGAACGAAGGTCTTACGTCTGAAGAAGTGGTCCCTTATATGCACGTGCGAATCACCTGGCATTCTGTCCTAGTACTTAAGGCGTTGGTTCTGTCTTTCTTTATAAGTCATGCTTCTGGGATTCTCGCTACGAGTAACTATACTTCATGTTGACAGCAGTAGTCATTTTAACCGTATGGAGATTTATTCCTTGAGCTGGTAAGATCGATGTAATTCTCTTAGATTTATCTAGGGTGTTAGCTTATTTTACATACACACACACACACACATATATATATATATATATATATATATATATATATATATATATATATATATATATATATATATATACACAGGGTGTCCACAAAAGATTGTACCCTTTTAAAAAAAAATATTTTTCTGTCAGTGGGGGAGCAAGGAGAATTGTTATGAAGAGCGTGTACTGTTGTGGAATGGAGAGAAGAAATGGTATTGTCAATTGTAGTAGTAAATGTTTAGTGTTGAGTGTCTTTGGTTTGTGTAGAGATGTAAATTTGTTTGTCTGTCCATTTTATTTCCGGAAGCTGGTCAAGAAATAAGCTGTATGTGCTCTTTGTGCGAGCCTAAACGCTACTCTGGGATATCTAGTCAGGTACCAGAACCTGACTTTGGATTATAATTCGGCTTCACCGCAGTAATTGCCATCCACTCGTTTAAGCAATCGGGGATAACCCTTTACACCCCGTCACTGTGGATATTACAAGCAGACAACCAAGAAGAAGACACCAATGATTTTTCCTGTCGTCAATTTTTCCTAATCAGAGGCGCCCCTTGAGCCCTCACTCATATTCGTTGTAAGTTTTTTTTTGGTGCGCTATTCATCAGCTGAGTCACTAGAGACCGGCTACTTGGATTTATTATTATTTGTGCGTGGATAAGCACTCTACCAGTTTTCTCGTTCCCCTCGCCCATTGAAGGTGGGGAGCGCGTGGAGATCTATTTTACCACTTAATTCCCTGGAGTTTATTTACTCACCCACTGGATTACCTCATTCGACGGACTCGTGGTTAAGTTTCGTAACACGAAGTACTGACATTTCCTGGATTTATTTAGCAGCAAGGCAAAAATGGCCGTTCGACACGAACCGGGGGCCCTGCCCGTTTAAAGCAGGACTTGTGCAGACTGTAGTACGTGCCAGCACGAAGCAAGTGAATATGGTATTGTGTGTGATTATCAAGTAGTGAAAGAGAGTGTTGTTGTGGTGGTATACGTTGTTCTGTGATTTGTTATTTATGGTCTGCCGAAGTGTTAAATGCAGACTTATTCTGATTTTTCTTTATGTGTGCATTTAATATTTTCTTTAATAATTTACTATATCAGGAATAGGTTTTAAAATATATATATATATATATATATATATATATATATATATATATATATATATATATATATATATATATATATATGTATATATGTATATATATATAAATATACCGGTTGTGGTCAGAACATCTTTTCTATCTGTCATTGGTGCAGTATTCATATGTCCCTTACTGTGGATTAGACTAAAGTCTTGTATTAACATTGGAGGGCGGGAAAAGATTGCCCCATCAAAAGTTAGTCATCAGGTAGGCTGAAGACCGTAGTGCTGCTATCCTTCAGTAGGCATATCTTCTCCCAATAATTTCCACCAGTGACAACATTTCTATCTATTCACACCCTCTCTTCCATAGTCTGTCTGGCCTCAGACAGAATCTATCTCTCAATTAATACCTACCTGTGACAATAATGAGCAATACCAATTTCCATTATTTTGCACTATTAGTGAAACAACCTATATCTTTGCCATCATTGTATAACGATAACTACCAGTTTATGTACTGTTAATTTAACATCAGTAGTGCCTGTTTATATGTACGCATAATACACACACACACACACACACACACATATATATATATATATATATATATATATATATTTGCAAATTATATCTGTGTGTATGCTTGTGTGTGTAAATATATATACAATTTTTTTACCACGACTTCTTTCTTTGATTCTTGTTTGTCTTAAGAACCTCTTTGAATATTTGACCTGGTGGAACATTTAAGATGATAAGCTTGTCCACCAAATTTGGATAATGTCTACCAAATGTCCAGGCCACAGCGCCACCCCAGTCATGGGCAACCAGCACACAGCTCTTGTAACCTAGCATAAAGAAAAAAGGAAACTTGCATTTTTTTCAATACATGAAAGATGGGGGACATATTTACTTTAAAAGATAGTGAGATAAATATAGGATTGGGGAAAACATAAAGATATGATTTCACGATAAATTAAGCTTAGAGCTAAACGAGAATCAGAATACTTTAGTAATAATAATAATAATAATGACAATAATAGCCCCTTCAGTCAAACTGACTGTGGGAATGCGCCCCTGAGGTGACAGCCCTCAGCTGATTATTTTCCTGGTATTCCTTTCGACTTTCCCCCTCTCTTCTGCTTGTTGTGTGAGCTATTTTTCACCCAAACTTAATGGCACCGCAGATAGCATAGCTACTTCATCTGATCGGCAGCTTCATCCTCCCACGGTGCTGGATTTATGCCTAGTGACCTCATGTCTCTCATACGCACATCTTTTAATCTCAGCTGCGGTCGCCCAACTGATTTTTTGGCCATCTGCCAGTTGTCTGTAAAAGATATCTTCCGGGATGCATTCATCTTCCATGCAACAGACATGGCCAAGCCAGCGTAGTCTGCGCTGTCTAAGCAGTGTATACATGCTTTGAAGGCCAGCACGTGACAACACCTCGACATTTGTCTCTTTATCTTTCCACGAAATGCAGAGGATGTGGCGTAGACACCGTAGATGGAAGGTATTGTGCTTCTTTCTTGCTTAGCATAGGTTGTCCATGTCTCGCTCCATGCAGAAGTGTGCTGGTGACGCAGGCGTTATATGTCGCAGCTTTGGTCTTCATTGTGAGTTTGGAGTTTCCCCAAACATGCGATGTGAGGCGAGCAAAGGTAGCTGCAGCTTTGCCAATGCGGCTGTCAATTTCTGTGTCCAGAGAGAGTTTGTCAGTGTTGGTAGACCGCAGGTATGTAAAGTGGTGCACATCTGCCAATTCATAGTTATAGATAGTTGTGATAAACGAGCACCAAAGCCTTATCGCTCTATCTTTTCCTTCATCTCTCTTATTTTATTTTCTCCCACATGTGTGCTCTTTCATCCACGTTGGCTCTTTCATCGTTTTTTAGTATATTTTTAATCACGACTGGACTGTAAACTGTAATCTTTATTACTCGTAATTTCATTTAGACCTCCACCTTGCATTATCTTTTGAACTCAACATTACCTCGTGATAAATCTGGTGAAACACATCTGGTTTCATCATAATCAAACACCTGGGCATGGTACAATTTCATTGGACTATTGTTAGTTTCGAGGATGTCGCGACTGACACAAAAGATTAGGCTAAGCCGTTGTTTAAACACAACACGGTCACCATCACGCACAATACAATGGCCACGCAAACAATGAACTCCAGGAGTGTGAAATTAAAGGGCTTCGACGCAGAATAAAAACCTTTGGTTCCAGATGGAATACAATAATCCCGGCACGACAAAGAGACTTGTTAGCATGCAAGCGACAATGGACCGAGGGAACAAAGGCCGCCGCCAGACAGCGATATGACAGTTGGAAGGCGGGGGACTATTTTGCATTGGCCAGCCAATGGAAGCTCATTCTTCTCTACACCTGTTTGTCAGGCAAGCCCGGCAACGAAAGTTGGTAGCGAATTGCTCCACCCACTTTTGGACTGACAGGGAACAAGAGAGATCCTCGGTATGAGCGACCAGAGGGACTTAGCTATTGGTTGTATGGGCGGAGTTGTACGTCACCGGTCCAAGGGACCCACATTTGACTTTTAGAGATATAATATACCGCGCAGCTCGCTAGAGAGATGAGTCCAGTTTTTTAACATTGTGGTGTTGAGAAAAATCCCCAAAGAATAGCTTGCAATTAATTCAGTGTGGAAAAAATATTTCATATCTGTGTGTATTGCATTCTTAAAGGATTTTGCGAAGGGAAAAGAAGGTTAGTATTTCTTATACATATTATTATTACTTTTTTTATTATTCTTTGTTCATCTTAACTTCACTGCTAAATCTGCGAAAGATAGTTTTTCAATTAATTCTTTTCATAAATGATTACTAAAATGATATGATTGTCCTCTAAGATGATAGGCTGATAAGAAGTAATTAATAGTTCATACTTCCCCTTCATGTAGCTTGTTGAATCATCATCATAGTCTTCCATACGCACACACTCTCATGCACAATATATTTAACATCATTAGAATCGAACTGATTGAGATAAATAGTGAGAAGTAGAATAAATGACAGTCACCCAGTGATATTAAGTGTGAAAACTTACGAAGACTTGTGTGTGTCTTCAGTTCATCAGAAGTCCGAGTCAACACGTTACGTGTCTGACGTCTAACCAGAAATAAGTTATCAAAACGGACATTTGGCTAGCAGAATTCGCAAAAGGACATTCTTCGTTCCTCAATTAAAAAGGAATATTTCTCGCCCACGATCAAGAAGGTGGACGCAGAATTTGTCGTCACTTTATTTCACGTGCGCACACGTTCAATACATATTTAAATCACGCTCAAATCACTCGAAAGCTTACTACAGGAGTCAAGCTAAAGTTCACAGTTGATTACTCATTTCAAGTTCAGCTCCATCGGAAGCGTACTTGCTGAAGTCAAGCTAAACAGATCAAAAGTTGAATCTCATATTTATACCAAGTGCAACACACTCTTAAGCTCATTCTATTAAGCAGACTCCAGAGTATATTTTATGAATCGCGGTTACATACTCAAGGTAATGAGTGTACATATCAAGAACATTTCGTGAAGATTTCCAGTCTGGTCAATAACATTCAGAGATTAGACAACTGACATTTTTCATACGACAACTGTTACCTGTTGATCAACGCTACAGAAATATTATCAAACAGTGAAAGACTATATATCGTCAACGTTCTCAGTATGACAAAAGTTTTTATCAGAACGTCCCCGACTAAGAGATACCACACTCGACATAACATATACCTACCTGAGACATTTTATGCATACATGTGATCCATCCTACACGGGAAAAGCAGTTAGAGACACATGGACTTTTTTGATTACTCACCATTTTGGTAACACGTATCATATCACATCATCATCATTTCGCTTTACGCAAGCTCATTCTTCTATTTAATTAACTACAATATTAATATCTCATCTGTGTGTTTTGTGTGAATCGTCTTTACCATCATCACGTTCTAACCACTACTAACCATATATGTGTAGATATTTAATTAATAAACCCAATAATCATTTGATCATTATATAGTTTGTTAATGTATCACTCGTGCTTTCGGTGTTACATATTTACATATAAGTGAATGTCTACATTCAGATGAAGTTGGGTTTTTTTCTGTTTAATGATCTAAGGGCAGAAGCTAAGGTCGTGAGGAAACAGAACACTCTTTCCATAATTCACTAGAAAACACTGTCCAGTGGAAAGCATTCGCATTGTCTTCTTCTTGTCCTTATCTCAGATAGGTCTCTATATTTTCTTAACGAGCTAATTTCTGGAGACCTTCTACCTAATATCTCATAGGCTATTCTTGGCGAAAACTACTGTCTTAGTTGCCCCAATTGCGACCACACGACAATTGGAGGCTCGTCCGGGATTAGTGAACCCGGACTTAGAAGTGTGTTTAAATCACATTTTCATCCCTGCCATACAGTTGCGATAATTGCAAAATTTGTTGGTATTTTGAGGTATTGCTTTTTAGACTGATTCTTACTATATTGTGTCTATTTCGTAGTGGGAATAATTTATATCTCTAAAGCACGAGTAATACTTTAAAAAAATTAAGTATCAAACTGATAGTGTAAATACTTTTTGAGAAGAGATAATACTTTAGGAAACTGAAAATTTGTTTTTCTTTTTTCCGTAACTGCTGGATATATTTTTTATCATAACTACATGATACATTTTTTCAAAGTAAGCGGCTTGATAAATTGTTATCTAAATTTTTAATAATACGCCGAGTGAGTGATTTTTTTAAAGAACTTTTTGAGCTTGTTTACTATTTTAAACCTAGCTGGTTTTAAAGAGATAATTACTTGTGTGAGTCAAATAATTTCGTTCAGAGGTCACAGCCAAATTTGTCCCTTCTCGAGCCCCTTCTGCATATCATGGCAGACGCCGCAAAAATTAGAGCTAGTTTAATGGAGGCAAAGTGTGAATACGGGTTAAGTGGAAAAGAGCTGATGAAATGTGTAAGCATAGAGACTGATAAACTCCATGCAGGAGAGACGGTGTAGCAAAATCTGCGAGAATAAACGCTCAATTCAGTAAGATTTAGGCATAAAACGATAATAAATACATTAGCCCGCATGTGTCTGACGGTTGGCATCTTCGACGCCAGCAGCGCTGCTTTTTGTACAGTGCTAAGCCTATAGAACGATTTCACGGTAATAGTCTGACACGCTTTTAGTTTCGTTTTCGAGAAACACTACTAATATTTAACATTTGCCCGATCTGCTGCATACACTTTGTAGTCTAGCCTTATAATTAACGATTGACGGAAGCATGCCGCAACATAACTATCTGAATTAACGCTTTCTGTCAACTTTAACGCAAAATTTAGTAGTAATCCTTACATTGTTTGGTAGTATTACACGATACAATACTAATTATTAACGCATATTTTTAACCCGCCCCGTCAACACCCCGCTTCGCTGGCACAGTCTGCAATGCATATATATACACTGCGAAAAGGGGAGCCAAGGCAAAAACAAGCAGACAATTTTATTTTCCTCCTAGTGGTAGCATTTCTGACGTAACTAAAACAAGTTAGTTAATTGAAAAATACTTGTTGACGAGATGAGGGAGAGGAAAGATGGCGGACTTGTGTAAAATTTTATTTGACGATTGACGACGACATAAATTGGAAATTTTAAACCATTATGAAGTTCCACATAAAAATTATATGATAGTATGACGTAGTGTTAGCTGAGTAAGAATGTACTTTAAATAATATGATAGTCCCAGAATTAGATATGTTATTGAAGAAATACTAATATCTAAGGACACTCGACCAGACAGACTGGCGTTCCTGCTTATGTTTTTTGTAACGTTAGGGGGACGCGAGCTTGGAAAAGAGGCAGGGAGGTACATTCAGATTCGCTTGGGTAAAAAGAGTATGACTGAAAAGGGGAGCGGTAGGAAAAATGTAATCCTAAACGAAACATCTTTTTGTATTGGGCATGACAAAAGCAGACTGGCCAATCGACCACCAGACGCAGAAATTATTCGAAATTATTTTGGTTTTTCATTCAAACTGCTTTTGAATTTAAGTGGTCGAACGTTTCGATTGGCCAGTGCTAGTAAATATTAGCAAAAGGCTTTGACTATTCATTGCCAGTTGAACTAAAAATTTTATTCAAATACGCTGAGAAACAGCTGTGTTAATTCTAAACTTAAATAAAGAATAAATTCACAGTCTGTGCAGTTCGGAGGAAGCTGAGGCCATTTCTTCACACAGTCAGCGTCATTTGTTTATATATTTCTTGATTGTGGTAAGGATATTTTATGAAATGTAATATGTTTGGTCCAACTACAAAGTTAGATACTGCTATTGGGAAAAAAAGTGAAGGACATGTCTGGAGCAGACATTGTTGAGTCTTTACAGTAAACGGTATCTAACTGATGTATGTTGTTATTATGTTGTCATATTATTGTATTAGAATAGATTAGTAAGCCTCTGTGTTCAATGAACACTGTTTACATGCCTGAAGCAAATATAATTGAAAAGAAAAGAAGAGAATATCATATCAAAGGAAATGTGGTTACGCCACATTATTGTATTGATGAAAAGTATGTAAACGTACAGTGGCGTATCTACTATAAGGACCTGAGGTGTGGTCACAGCAAGGTGGGAGTCCTGTACAATTCGGGGCGAGTGCACTTGTAAGGCACGCGAGGCTGACCCCATACCCACGTAGGAAATTAAGTGTTAGAATAAGTGACCAGATGTAAAAGGCCAGGGTGTCCTTTTGTTGCAGAGGGTCTATGTTCCTGTTGCCGGCTGGTGACAGGAAACCTGCTGAGTACTAATAAACGCCAACCAGTCTCCAACCAGACTTATATGCTGTCGAAGATAACAGTAGGAGCTTTGGCGTGTGGTGAAATTGAAACTTTCTGCAACTACACATTGAAATATCTTACAACAAGGACTCCCAGGTGATGTGTTAGACATCTGGGGCATCTCTGACATTTTCTTGTGTTTCAAAACAATACACAGGACATTTATGGGGGTAGGATGAACTACAGCCCTCATCTACAGTGACTCTCCCTTTATATGAATAAAGTGAATACTTTTAATATTTCCTACAGGAAAGACATATATATATATAAATACATAATAACTTTTTAGTTATTGGGCAAATTGTCCCAAAATTTTAATTGTTCTTTTCTGTAAACTATCTTGTCCTTATTTTCAAAGACCTGTCCACAAGCTATGAATGGACAGGCAAAATAAATTGAAAAAAAAAAAGATTTGTTCAAAGAAAAACTTAACTGCTAGTTTTATTATCTTCTTTATAGAAACTTAAAGTGTTTGACTGTTGTGTACCATCATTTCATTTCTCCCCTAGACACTAGGTACACCATACACCATACACTAGAGCCAGAAGAGTGACCGTGTGAGACCTAGGGAGGTAGCTGTAGGTTCTCAGCACATAATTCATCATCATCATTTATAGAATCAGAGGCCTACATGTGCTTGACCTCACACGGTTAAAGCAGACACCTTTTCATTCTTTTAGGATACCATCATAACCTCCCCAGCAAAATCAACTTTGTTACAGATGGAAGTGCAAAAACTTGCAATGGAGAAGGAAAAGGCTGACGCAGAAGCAGCGAAGTGGAAAGAGAAAGCCACAACAGTAGCAGCGGACCGGAAAGCCGCAACAAAAGCAGCGGAGCAGAAAGCTGCAGCAGAATAGCGGGAAAGAGACAGGGAGCATGCGCTTAAAATGAAGCAGCTAGAAATCGACGGACAGACCAATCAGAAAGAGCTTGCAAACAGTGCAGCGGCTTCCAACTCGAACACTTTCCAAATTCACAACAAGCTCGTACAGCTGAGAAGACGTCAAACGGACTGACCCACACTTGTAAAAAGCCTCAAGTCACAGCATACAGCAGAGAAGAAGCCAAGCTGACTTGCTCTTGTGAGCCGACTTGCTTAGATAAGCTTCAAGCCACACAGTCCTCGAAGTACTATTGTGTTTTAGGGTATGTCTGTAAATGTATAGATCGTTAAGCTAGTAAAACATCTTAGTGTCCTGTAAACTAATGTATATTTAAAATTAATGTCATGATTGACAAAGTGGTTCATGCTTGTGTTGTGTCGTAGTACTCCCAATTGAAGTTGGCCTTTCATGAAATTAAAATCTACAATCCTCAACGGCATTGACTCAGCTAGTAAGTTCTTCTCTGGATTACACAATGCTAGTAACAAGAGCTTGAAGTCATTTTCAATTTATATTCATGTTTGCCGTTTTATATTACAATATTGATGTATAAAAGTATGACGTTGCTCCCTTGGTTGACTGAATCATAGCCACATGACAGTAGATGGCCAGTCAGTCACTGGATGCACGTCCCAGTGCTAACATTCAGATACCGTAAGCGTTTTTTTGTTTTTTTGTTATCGTCCTTGAAGGTTCTGAGATATATATTGAACAAGAGAGGCACACTTGCAACTATGATACAAGAAACAACGCTGCATGCCTGTTAGAAGCATTGATACTCCATGTTCGGTTGAAGAAAGTTCAGGAACACTGTGAAATCGAGGAAACTCAAACCAGCATTCAGCTTCAGAACTGACTGTACAACAATTTTCAAGCAGATAAGTTGCTAATGTTATCGAAACGAACAGCAAAACGTCACCAAGGTCACATGATGAAAAGGATACTGATATTATAATAATTTCTTGATTTTGTGTACATATACCAATCTGCATTTTTGAGTTTTGTTGTTTGTGTGAGAATATTTAATATTTAAAACAAAAACTGGTAGGGAATAATTAACGAGCTGCATTCACATCACTTATTAATAGAGACACACTTGGAGCATAGAAAGCGAGAAGGTTACTTACTTGACAGCTCTTTTCTACAGGTACATCAAGATCTGTGTTGTTAACTACCTGATTTGTTCTGTGTCATCCCTACCTCTAGTTCACCAGCTCTCTTCACTATTTATGTGAACTACTTAATTATCAACTATCCATCACGCCACATGGGACAACAGGAATGGCACAGTGTGCGCACTATCTTACATAGACGTTCCTTTTCTACCCTGGAATGTAGAGGTTTGCTAGAGTGTGGCGAGAGGTTTTATTTTGGCTCTTGGATCAGTATAGTACTGACAATTACAGAAATAGGATTTCTGCAGAAAATGGTGAAGTCCCAGTGTCTGAGAGGACTACTGGTATCACAAATTAGTTACGGCTGTGAATGATCTGATCTCGAAACAATAGTATAGAGGAGACCGACATAAAGCGCCACCTCTGCTGTGTAACCAATTGTGATATTAAACAAAGCAAGGAAACAGATTTTTACTTAACAATGATAAAATTGACAAGTCGTTCAAAATACAATTTCCTTATATTTTATTTAGTATATATACACTATCTACTCTTGTGCTGAAAGGTGAATGTTGCAAAAAAAATGGAATGAAATGAATTGGTAAGTTTACATATGATTTACAAATATTTATATTTATAAATATTACAACACGTTTTCCAATTATAGGAACAAAAAATTATATCAGCGGTGCTGTTAATTAAGGATATAACGTTTATCAGCTATGCTGTTATTTACGTATAATTTATCCACTATGATCTTATTATTGTCTCTTGCTACGCTAATTCACGTTTTCTTCATTGACAGTTCTATGCTCACAATGCCGACAGAAATGGTACTAATGTGTACTCATCTCTCTTAAGTCTGTTCTTCTTTGTTTGGTTCACACCACCGGCAGAGTATCGTTCCTTTAGCCCACCCAAGACTGAGGGGGACCAAAGATGTAGAGTCTGGTCAACCTCTATGCTCCTGCGGAGTTCCAGGCAGCGGGATTGACTCGAACATACGACCTCAGGTTTTTAGGACACAATTAAACCTGTAACAAAGCAAAAATAGGGGCTAATTTCTGTCCTCAAGCCCACCTATTTCTAGTGTGAGTGAAATGAGCGTGTCTCCGATGTATGCATGTGGGATGAATGACAACATGGCTCAGTATGATTTAGCAATAGCGAGACAAGACAGGTGTCTACTTGCAAAACATTCTTTCTGATAAACTAATACATGGATACATTCAATAATATAGATTCAATACATGAATACATTTTATACATGAATACATCCCATAATATAAATCAATACATGAATAAATCCAATAATTTGTACACCTAGGTGTGATACAACAATGTCCTTCCCCCTATACTATATCACGCCCTCTCTGAC